>SWBJ01000297.1:0-65554 GCA_024195555.1 Aureobasidium sp. EXF-12298 | reverse complement strand
AAATAAAATACGAACCATTGCCACGTTCAGTAATACGCGAACCAAACACGTTGTATGAAGGCAATAGGGGAGGATTTTCCTGTTCACCAGTTTTTTGCTGGACTAGCCCACTGTAGGCACTGTCCTTCTTTTTGAGTCATCCATATCATACATTACTCTCACTGTGATGGGTGGTGTCGTTGACCTCTGGACCGTGCTTTTCTTTACACCGAATCTTTACACCAGATTCGACGGCAGGGTCTAGGTTCGAAGCACAGCCTGACCACCTCTTTTTGCGTATCTCTCTGTTCGAGCCACCCTTCTAGGTTCCTTTGATTGCTACAACATCTGGTACTGGAATATCCGCACATATAGGACAACGCGTTATCATTTTCCCAATATTCTCCCGGATATCGTCGAGTTGAACTGCCGACCTCTCTGCAGTGGATTGAATCGCTGAGGCTTCAGCTTTCGATACTTTCGCCACACCCTGGAAACGTATGCCAACGACTATCTCAAGGGACAGACCAGTTTTTTAAAATCATTCAAGCATTTGTCATCGCTGCATGTGCTCATGGTGGGTGTCTATATGCTGTAAAACATGTTGATTGTTGCTTTGTCGCGAAGCTATATATTAGAGTTAAGTTGGGTCCCCCCAAGAGTCTGGTAGTGTGAGGTGGTTCAGTGGTTAGAGCGCCCTTGTTTGTAATTCCCCGCCTAGCTTGCTAGAAGGAGGGTAGCTTGGGAGACGGCTGGGTTCGAATCCCACCCTTGCAACGATGACTCCCTCTTCGGAGGCCTTTTTTTTGCTCCTTTTCTCAAGCTTCTTGCCCTGGCTGATTCTTCTGCTAAGCTGTCGATTCTAGCGTTCCTTCCTTTTCCTGACAACGCCGTCACGTCTCTCGCCGTCGCCTGCTTACATTTTCGGCCTCAACGCGAAGTCCCTTCCACCCCCGATTGCTTCCACAATTCTTATGTCGTCCCCGTTCGTCGCGTCTATACCATGACATGCTGCACCCAGCCCTTCTGCTCACGGTTCTATCTTCCACACAATCCATTTCTTCCGTGTTACCTCTGAATTAGCCCACCTATCGGTCGAAGCTATTTTTTACTGTTGGTATAAAAAAAAAGATAACAACATGTGTGCTCAACTACTAAACAATCCGACTTGCTGAAAATATCGAGGACCTTTGGAACTTTGAAGCCTACCCGATCCCATTCATACTACGCATCCTTGAGTAGTCAGTCTGCTCTTCTGCGTGGATATTGGCACGTTATTTTCGTACAAGTATTGCTATTGCTTACGTACATATCATGGCACTCTCCAGTGTCTGCAGCATTACGGTACTGAATATAGCTACAACTGCAGGAAAGCCACAAGAACGAAACTATAGGGAAGCCCAACTGAATCTGGGTAGAGACAGAAGCTGCGACCATAAATTTGAAGCTCGGCCGAGCATCTTCCAAAATCCGAGCGGTCGCATCTGCATCTAATCAAGCTCATACACTGAGCGCTTCCTAAGCAAGTGCAACCAACGGCACGCGGATCTCGACCTCCTTCCTAACTGATCTCAAGGATGCGTTGGTCGGTCGACAAGATCCTCCGCCGGAGATAGCGCTTCCCGATTAGGCCAACTATCTCCGTCTGGTATCTCCCCGACGGACGATCATACCGCCGACATACCAACAATATATAATGACACCCTTGCCTCGAAAGAAAGATAGAATACAAAAGAGACGGAGTCCAACACAAACATCCTCACACCATCGACATGCCTTCCAACACTGCAGCATGGCAGCCCAAGCCAGGAGTCTCTCTTGAGATCAAGGACACACCATACACTTCTCCTCCTGCCGACTCTGTTGTCATCAAGAACCGTGCAATTGCTTTGAACCCCATCGACTTCAAGCTACAAGACGTCGCTATATTCCCCTTCCTCTCTTATCCAACGATCCTAGGAATGGACAGCGCTGGTGAAGTGGTCGAAGTTGGTAGTGGAGTTTCATCGATGTTCAAAGTGGGTGACAGAGTACTGGCCCAGACTGGAGGTGTATCTGCCAACACACCTTCTGGCTCGGCTTTCCAAGAGTACTCTGTTGTTGTTGCAAAGATGGTCACAAAGATTCCGGATAGCCTCGCGTATACGGATGCCGCTGTGATGCCTCTAGGCATAACCACAAGCGCTTGTGGTCTTTTCCAGAAGAACCACCTCGCTCTACAGTATCCTTCGCTCTCTCCCAAGCCTACTGGACAAACACTCCTGGTCTGGAGCGGCTCGTCCAGTGTTGGCGTCAATGCTATTCAGCTGGCTTTGGCTGCCGGCTACGAAGTCATCACCACGGCCTCGCCCAAGAACTTTGAGCTCCTTCGTGGTCTAGGTGCCAGCGATGCTATCGACTACAACTTGGACTCAGCAACTCTACTTAAGCAACTTGTCAACACACTCAAGGGAAGAACCCTCGCCGGTGTTCTGCATACTGCCGGAGATGCCAAAGGCCCCATTTCTATATGTGCAGAGCTCTTCTCCAAAGTCGAGGGCAACAAATTCTTTACGACCATCGTGCAGCTGCCTGCAGATATGCCTGCCGATTTCCAGCACAGCCGTGTCTTTGCAAGCACGATCAAGGACAATGGCATTGCTGAGGCAGTTTTTGTCGACTTTCTGCCTGAAGCAATTGCACAAGGCAAATACAAACCCGCACCTCAAGCTGAAGTTGTTGGAAACGGATTAGAGTCGCTTCAGAAGGGCTTGGACGTCCTCAGAAAGGGTGTTTCTGCAAAGAAGCTTGTTGTCACTTTGAATTAGATAGACAGCCCACACTCAATGTTTCATGTTTGACCAAGTTGAGATGCTTTGTTCTGTGTATTCGTTTTTGTCATTGCTCAACATCGGGGGAACGTTTGGGTTCATCATTTTCAATGCGAACACGAAAGAAAGGGCTCAAGACTGCCAAAGTACACAGCTATCTGTACATAAAGCTTTCATCTTGGGACACCTGCTGTCGACAGGTCTCACTGAGCCTTGCCTCCACAAAACATCGACATCTGGGAGCATCTCTCAGATTCGATTGCAACCGATACATGTGGCCTTAAAGCACACGTGTACCATAAAAGAGGATTGTTTGATCCTTTGGGAACCAACCATACAAGATTTGTATAGACCAAATGTCTCATTATGTGCCCACCTTAACACATTCGGCTCTTCGTGCAATCAGGACTAGATAGAAGAGGTACAGCTCATGATAGACACACTCTGTTGAACAGAACTACTAATTCAACCATCCTTGCCCCCCAAACCTGTACATCCTCGATCAATCAAGCATGTTGCATGTGAGAAAGGGCATCTCATGCTACTCAGTGACATTGAGCAACTGAGGCCTGCAAGTAACGTTCACTCTCCACCACTTCTCGACGATCCATCGGCCAATAGGACGCTGTTCGACGAGAAACCGGCCAATGAGACGTGAGACACGAGGTGATAGAAAAAGTAAATAAATGCGAAGTAATCGAGTGAGGTCCGGGTGCCCCCGTGTGAGTATCTCACGTGACTGCAAATAATTCGATCACTTCGAGTCCACCACCAAAAAAACACCTCCTTGCACTGTATACCACTTACCACAGCCTTCATTGAGTGTCAAAAGTGTCTCCATTCACCTCGATTACCAAGCGGAGCGGCGCATCGCGCCCTGTGCTCTGCCTGTCTTCCCTCTGCGTCTCCTTCTCTCCTTTCTCCCTTCCATCCACCACATTTTCCTTTCGAACAAGGTCTGTCTTCGCGGTCTTCGTGTGCAGTACTTGTTCTTCTTCTTTTACCCTTCCCTTCTTGTGCATAACCCTTCTACACACTGTTACTTACCCTTCTTTCCACTCTCTCATACCACTTACACAACAACTTTCAACAACAAGTCTACCATCATGACTTACACTCGTGTCATGTACGACATGCCTCCTAACAAGGTTGGCGACCGTGGCGAGGGTGATTTCTGGAAACTCAAGATCAAGCCTCCTGGTGCTATGGCTGCATCTTGTGTCGTCAACAAATACTGGGAAGACATTCATGCCTTCCATGAGGAGACTTTCAACGAGATTATGTGTTACATCCACCAGCAAATGATCGATGTGAGTTCATTAACCCTTTCCTGCTTTGGTAAACCTTGTACAAACTCGACACTTTACTGACCTTTTTGCTTCGCAACAGAATCCTCCCAAGAAGTCAGGACCTATCAAGCGCTTTATCTTGCGTAAGATTGGTCTGGGCTTGATCATCAGAAGAGAGGACATGACCGCAAAGGATCATGCTCACGAAGCTTACCCCATGTATGAAGAGATCTCTGACGAGGAGTGGATGCGTCGTGCTACTCCTCTCCATTACCCTTACCACACTCCTGCTTCCCAGAAGGCCTACGACGAGGAAATGCGTATCCGTCGTATCAACAGAGCTGAGCGTTGGGAAAAGAAGTTCGCCGATTACGCTGCCATGCAGGAGGAGATCAAGAGAGAAAAAGCTGCTAAGGCCTACATGTCCAGCAGTTCCGGTTCCAGCGGTTCGGACTCTACCAGCTGGGACTCTGGCAGTTCACACTACACTGGCGCCTCCGATGACAGCTCTCTCGACAACTCACTCGACGGCTTCTTCTCTTCTTTCCACACCGACGGGGAGCTTAAGCAGGCTTTGGTCGAGGCTTACGACGAGCTCATCGCCTTGGAAGCTGAGGGTGTTGACCAATCTGGCACCAGATACAGACGCGGTCTCAAGCTCGTTGCCAAGATCGAAGCCCTGATCAGAGCCAAGTGGGCATCTGAAGACCGCAAGAAGGTTGTGAACGCCGACGCCTACCATGGCCTTTACAACTTTGACAACTTCTCCGACTCTGATGTTTCAGAGGCTTCAGAAGACATCGCCGATTCTGCCGAATTTCTCGACGATGATTCCTCCACCAAGGTTGGTTCCGGTTCAGAGCTCCACAGCGACTCTACAGCAGTCGAGTCTCCTGAGTTTCCTGAAGTTGAAATCAAACGCCAGCCCAACTGGAGTATCAAGTTCAACTACAGCGAGGACCTCAACATCGGCTTCCTCGACCCCGATGACCATCCATTCTTGATTCCCGCAGATGTCCAGTACCTGAACAACGACGACCCTCAGGGCTTGTTCAACGTCAAGAACCTCCGTATGTTGGAGGAGGTTCACGCCAGACTCTTCTCCCCTAAGATAAAGAAGGGGGGTTTTGAGTACCAGCAACTGGCCAACCTGCAGGAGAGACTCGTGGAGGCAATTGAGTTTGGCCTCGAGAGTTATCAGTATGAAGATGATCAAGAGGCTCAGAAGAGCAACAACGACGAGTCTGAGATCAGCATCTTCAAGGGGCTCGAGTCAGGAGGTGATGACTCCGACTCCGACGACAGCTCCGACGACGACGACCCTGGCGCCCCTGACTGGCTTCGCACCTGCTACAGGGACCCCATGCTGACCGTTGAGGCTCCCGACATGGACACAAACCCTCGCCGCATCGGTCTTGTTCACATGGGTGACAGGGAGGAGAAGAGATACCTTGCTGAGCGACGCTTGCGTCAGGAGAGAGAGGTACAGCTGTTCGAGGCCGAACAGGAGCGCAAGGCCAGAGCCGCCGAGGAGGTTAAGGAGAGAGCCAAGGTGATCGCCTGGCTCCACACTCGCGAGAGTGAGAGTTTCCCTACCTCGCCTCGTGTCTCTCCTTCCCCTCAGAGAGCTTCTCCTCCGATCGCAAGTCAGGATGACATGATTCTTCCTGCTCTTGCCGAAGAAACCTCAATGGAACTCGGTACAGCCGTCTTGACCTCGGGTCAGAACCTCAAGTGTATCAACGCCGGTCCCCACCTCGCTCGCAATTATGGCAGCTCCGACTCCAGCCTTGCATCTTCTCCCAAAAAGAAGTCGCGCGTTCGCCGTGGCTTGGGGAAGTTCAAGCGCCGTCTCCGCAAGAGTCAGTCCTGATGGCACAACGCTGGTAGAAGAAGTCATGGTTTCGAAACGAGATTGAGAGGCACTTGAAACAAGTCCGGCTGAGAAATAAAGAGGTGGGAATCAGCAATATGGTCGGGGTCACAAAGAAGAGAGGAAAAGAGAAAGTAGCGTAGATAGAAGTAGTTGAAGAGACCCGACCTTTGAAACCATTGAAACTCCAGTCCCACGCTTCCACGTGCAGCAATATGAGAAAAACGCCTTGAAAATGCTTGAAGAACCTTGAACCTCCCGATGTCATAGATTTCGTGATAGTCGTCGTTCAACCTTGGAACAAAAGGCCAGCAGCATACTCAACGTTACCGTCAGTAGCATCCAAAGCGGCAATAGCTTCTTGTCTAGAGAAGCCAAGACCGATCAACTGCTCAATGGCTGCTTCAGGATGCTTGCTGCTTGGAGCAGCTTGCGCAGTTGCAGGCCTGGCAGGAGCGGACGCAGCAGGTGTAGGATGTACTGCAGGCCCGCTAGTAGATGGCTCACCAACAGAACGACCTTGACCTTGGAAGTTGCTATTGGACTGTTGCGATGAGGAACCAGCCTGAGTCACAGTTCCAGTCTTTGTACCAATCTCGGTACCATTGGGACCCTTGATGTGTTCCTCGTCCTGCAGAGCTTCTTCAAAGGATCTGGGTAGCTCAGACTCAGGCAAGAAATCAACTTCGTTGTCCTCGAAAACCAGCTTGTTGCGACGGAGGTCAATGCAACCTTGGTAGCGCTTGAGCATGTCCAGACCGAGTAGAAGATCAACGTCCTTGCCCTCCATGACGGTGAAGGAGCATGGCATGACAGCACTGCCAATCTTGATGTCGGCCGAGTGCACACGGCCAAGAATCTGGGCGGTACCGACACCGCGGGCGATACCGGAGTAACGCTTGTCAATCAAACGCATGATACCGCAGTTCTCGGCACAGCTAGGAGACATGATGGTGGTTTGAGCACCTGAATCGACAAAGGCCTTGAGCTTGTGGCCATTGACTTCACAGTTGATGTACAACATAGTAACACGGCCAAAGACTGGACAGGATTAGCAAATGTGGCGCTTTCTGGGGACGGAAATATCAAAGTACCTTCAGGGTTGTGTTCGTAGGCATACTCCAAGTTCTCCATGACACGATCTTGACGGATGATCTCTTCGATCTTCTGCTGGGCCTCGATGTTGAAGGGATCATCGTTGAGCAGCTGCATCTGTTCACGTCTCTCGCGCTCTCTGGACTCGGCCTGCTGAATGGAGCTGAGGTATAGTTCGCGGAAGCGGGCAGGGTCTGAGGCAGCAGCGGCCAACTCAGGTCTTTCCTGGCTGACCTGTTGCATGGCTTGAGGGTTGCCCAACAACTGCAGACGCAGGGTCTCGATCTGGTCATTGCTGAAACGGCCCTGTTGTGGTGGCTGGGCCTGCTGTGGGCGAGTCTGCTGACGAGGCATGTTGTTGTTGTTCTGTTCGCGGACTAGCATGTACAGCATCTCCCCATTCTTGATTCCTGCCTGTTCGAGGGTTTTGTCGTCGCCGACGACGGGGGCGCCGTTGAGGAAAAACTGGATCGAGGTTATGGGAAAGCCAGTGCCGTCGTGGACTTGGGTCTTGAGATTTGCGAGAGTAGATGAGATGTCGGCGTCGAGCGGGAGGAATTCCTCGTCGAGAGCATGGCCCGGGGCGTTTATTTGTATCGTGACTTGGACCCTGTGGGCATCAGCATGTGTGGTCGGAAGAAACGAGTGTCACGGCACTGACATGGTTGCTGAGATGGGCGAGAAGGCTGCCTTGCGTGTGGGCTAGAGGCGAGTGGGATGGGGTTATGCACGTCGCTGAAAGAGGTCGATCGGGCGCGAAGAGGTTGCTTCTGTGTCTTGGGTCCGTTGCACTGCACTTGGACGGCGATGAGTAACGAATGCGAGAGACGGAAGGTACGAGATTCAACCGTGATGGAAGCTTGTCGAAGCGCTATGGAAGAAGCTAGGTTGCGGAGGCAAACACGATCGCGCGAGGCTAAAGTTCAAGCACGTGGAATAGACTGCGTAGCATTTATACTCTCTCATCACCTCCAATTGCTCCTGCTCTTGTTCCTGCTCCTGCTCCTGCTTCTGCAATTGCTGGCAATTGTCAACCTGCGCCACGCGCCATGCAGCAGGCATGCACGACAGATTGCTGCCTTCCCGCGTTCGAATGATGTAACGCATAGCTATAGAAATGCACAATACCTTTGAGAAACAAGATAGTGTCCATCGAGACACGATAAATCGAGACTCTCTTTGGACACATCTCAGTTTCGAAGATTATTGTGCCTTTTTATAGCAAGGACTTCGCTTTGGACCTTCGTGGAAGGAGCATGGGACTCATAAGCTCAGTGGCAGATTGGCGGTCTGCCATCTGTCGCTGTCATGGATCAGAGCCCCTCATCCGCCCTTGGTCGTGCCTGCCGCCACAGAGAGCCTGCATTGCCCTACCTTTCTCTTTGACTGTCCGGCCATGCAACAGCGCACTCTCCAGACAGAGACCTGTCAATTCATCTCGAAATGACTCCCGTTTGCATTTATTCTGTTAGTTGTCCTCTGATGCCATAGCCGTTCACCCCCACTATCGACTGGTCCATGCACCTGTTTTACAACGTCACTGCCTCGTGTGTTGCATTTCCACAAAGCACTTTCACTCTTTGAGTAACCTGTTTTGTCTGTCTTACCAACACTCTGTTTCTACCAATATATTCCTCAGTTTGAAACAAGCACACGCCAGGGGTCACTCTCAACCACAAACTTGCTTCCTTGCCGATAACATACACCCCGTTTCACCCTATCATGCCCCGCGATCTGATGAGGCGTGACGAAGAGCCTAAGGACAAGATCTCTCGCGACATGGAGAAGCAGGATCATCTCGCTGAGATCAAGCCTTATGTTCAAACCCTTACCATCTCCGACGTCGACAGCGCTGTCAAATTGGAGGATGCCACCTTCCCTCCCGAGGAACGTGCAACCAGAGAAAAGGTATTTGTACCACCATCACTGCATTTCGTATTTCCTCTACCCAGCCCAACACGTGATTGTGCTGCTCTCTCACCGCATACGGGGCCACTGTGCTCATCCTGGATATACCACCTGCATATCCCTTCATCACTGCTCAGGCCGTACTTGTCTCGACGACGTCATCACAAGACTACAAGAAATCCTAGTCTGTTCATGTGCTCTCGTCAGAAGGCCGTCCACAAAGGTAGAAGAGCTGTCAAACCCCACCATTCCAATGCGGTCGGCAGGACGGGTCATGCAAGGCAGCTGCTCGACAAGCACTCACGAAGTTCGAATTTGGTCAAAACTAGCGTGCGTTTTCACAGTTAGGCGCCTGACAGACTTGAGCACACGAGAGGGATCTGGGCTGATGCTCTCCTAAGGGAGACACTGTTGCACGATCAGCATCGATTCTATGGCGGTCAACTTCACGACTCTTGTTCAGGATGGTCAGCCAGCAAATACACCTAGAATTCGGTCTTCAAGGAGCCATAGATGATCACCCATGATTCAATGTGTTTTCTTGTACCGCTGCTGATTACTATAGAACTCGATGCATTTGTTCAGTGCTTTGGCTAACATACAATGCGCAGTTCGAGTATCGCTTCACCAAATGCGGTGGACTTTGTCTCGGTCTCTTCACGTCCGTCGACACAAGCGACTCTTCAAACCCTCTTGCATCGGTTGAGACGGCTTCCAGTGCCCATCATGTGTACAGCGGGGCCCCAGCACGCAAGTCTGTCCTCCTTGCTCACTGTGTTGTGACCAAGACAACCAACGCTACTGTCATGGACGAGGACATGGAAGTCCCCAGTGATTGGAAGACTTCTAGTACTTTGAAGAGCAACACTGGACACAGAGAGGAGGGTCGTACCATCGCTGTTCACAGTCTGGCAGTGCTTCCATCTCTCCATAACCGAGGACTTGGTTCGACTTTGCTGAAGGCTTTCGTCCAGCGAATGGGATACGTGCAAGCTGGCGACAGGATTGTTTTGCTTGCCCATGGCGAGCTTGTCAAGTTCTACGAGAAACTGGGCTTTGAAAACAAAGGCCCTAGCAAGGCTACATTTGGTGGAGGCAACTGGGTTGACATGGCAAGTCATGCGATGAGAATGTCGAACTCGCATACTAACAGAGCAAACAGGTTCTGGAAATGAAAGACAACCAGAAATGATGATCTCACAATTGAACGATTGATGATCTTGACTGCAGAATCGGATGAGGGATACAATCCAGAGCGTTATGGTGGCAGTGTTTCGCAGAGAACAGTGCTCAACATGGCCTGTAGGTGCAGACCCCAGGCGTACATGACCGAACCAAGAAATCTTGACTGTGGTTGCCTGCATGGGAATCCAGCAAACTCGGGCTCCAATGCTGATAGCGTACATTGTTAGACTGGGAGATCCAATGTCTCTCGAAATCATCCTGCAGATATATCCTTGATGACTTTGTCAGTAACTCACTTCAACGCGAAGCTGGTGCCATTTCTTGTCCTCATTTTGAGAAACTATTTCAAAAGCTGGTTTTCAGATACTTTCCTATAGGTATTTCATTGTATCATCCGAGGTACGAACAACCCCCGCACACTCACTGTTCGTACCTTCATGGCTCATCTTGGCTATCTGGATAGTATCGGTCACGAGTTGAAGGGTGGCTTGTTGCTCAGGCGTATCACACCATAGTCGTATTCATGGGGAATGGTTTGACTCGCTTTGCTCCTTGACTACAAACCAGGTTTCGGGCGGTGTACATTATGCATGCGTGTCGATCACACGGTTATGCATGTTGGGCATCTCGGCATGAAAGGAAATCTACGACTGGTCAACTTGGAACTTAGCCGAGCGGAGTCACAAGGCAAGGATATTTTCTTGAGGTGACATTGGCCTTTTTGTCTCTCTTCTCTTGCTTGAAAGTGCCACATATCCAGCTGCAAAAATACAGTTGCTTCTGCAGACTCGAAGTTGTTCATGAATAATGGCTGTCTGACTTTCTCTGATTACGGCAGAAGAGTTGTGTCTTTTTATAGGTTGCATTAGGCAAAGATGGTGCGTACAGTCGGTGTGTCTGGGATCAGGTCATCCTTCTGTCAATACGAAGTGTTAAAGCTTCCCATCTGCATTTGTGGCTATGTGCTACGTACCCAACTCGACTAGCAGAGGAGGCAAGTACGACAGCGAGAGACAGAGAGATCGTAGAGATCAAATCCTCTCTCCCCGAATGCAAAGGCATGTCACGCGTGTAGCTATAAAAAGGCATAGTACTTTACAAATGGGAGATCAGACCACAGAGAGCTGATAAATTTACCACTCTCAGTGGATGCTCTCTGTTTACTAAAGGTACTGTGCATTTCTATAGTCACACTCGTGACAAGCTTCGCATACGAGGAGACACAGATTCGAATCGCAAAAGGCAAGTGCAATACAAGTACCTCCTTCCACGACACTGGAGCTGAGGTTCCCTTGCTTCACTTCCTCGTCTATTGCTCTTCTTTCTCTTCTTCATTATCAACAAACATCAACAACATCAATTATCACAAGCACAATCACAACCACAGCAATGAAGTCAACAGTCTACTACCCTCTTACCATACTCGCTGGCTTGCTGGCCTCCACAAAAGCATCACCTGTTCCTGTCGATGCCAACCTCAAGCAGTGCGGTAGCCAATGGTACAACCCAAGCAGCTATACCTGCCGCGTCGGAGCTGATAGTAACGCCCTCTGCCCGGTGGTTAACGGCGAACCCATGGAAGAGTGTGCTGGCGCTTGCTACACCCCTCTACGTTACAGGTCAGTTCTCGTTCTTATCAATAGTCAACACAATTACTGATCTAGCGCAGCTGCAACGGAACCAACCTGGTCGAGAATGCCAGAAAGGCCAGCGGAACCATGACTCTCACCGCCAGCAACCCAGATCAGGTATTCGATGGTCAACCCATACAAGCTGCTGGAAACCACTTCTGGGTCGGGGGTCACGCCGCCACTTATTGCCCATCGAACGTCGGCAGCATCTGCAACACATTCCCTAATGACACTACTCTCATCGGTAACGGCTACATGGCGACTGTCGTGCCCGGTGGCCAGGGTATCTACTGGCAGACAGACGGAGCTCTGGCATTCACTCAGGCTCACTCCTCGGCCCATTGGAACCTGAGCTACTACGGCGGTGGCATTGCCTATGAACATGGTGGTTACTTCGGACCAAATGGCGAGGATCTGATCACTTGCCCTGTCACGCCAGAAGGCAGCAACACGACAGCCTGGAAGCTTTTTGCCCGTCTAGCTGGTGTCGCGTTCCCCAGCTCGTGCGTCGGATTGTATGCCATCGTCCACGACCAGAACATCACCGCAGGTGCTTGGCAGTACACCTAGGGCGGTCGGACGGCAGGGAGTTGAGAGAAAGTGAGAAGGAAGGGAGTGAGAGGTTACGAGGCGGGTAATGGGCGTGGAGTCGGTCTCATGGAATGCATGACTAGGAGCAAAAAGCATGGTACAGCCTTTCAAGGAGGATAACGCAGATGCAAAAATCACTGCTGTGTAGCATAGTTTTCCCACTGCTGGAGTTTCGATAGTGTCAACATCAACTATTGCTCTTTGTTAATGTCTACTCCCCAAGTGCAAATGAATGCCACAAGGCAGCTCAAGAAATGCATAATAGTCTCGAGAGACCGGATAGTATCCATTGAGAGGAGGTAATTTCCCGGCTCTCTCTGGAAACATCTCTAATCTGGCGATTATTGTGCCTTTTTATAGCGTCTAGATCTTTGTTGCAGGAGAGTAGGAATTAGATTTTTCTCCTCTTACCATCATCGAAGCTATGTAAATGCACCAAGGTTTCGAGAAGCATGATAGTATCCATCGAGAGAGGATAAATTCTCGGTTCTCTTTGGATCTGTCTTGGGTCTAGAAAACATTGTGCCTTTCTGTAGTGAGGATTTCGCCCTCGACGTTTGTGGGAGGAGGGAGGAGTACAGGCTCTAGCATGTGGGCAAGTTGGTGTGGTGGTTTTGAATAGATTCGGAGAGAGCTGAGGGGCGCGTTTCAAAAATGGAGATTGGCGGCGGGACCGGCATGTGCATGTGGCACGGACGCGATGACGCGCCCTGAATCTTGTGAGTCTTGGGGATGTTGGAGCCGATAGCGAGACTATCGACCTGCTACTCTGACTCTTGTCACACTACAGCAACTAGCAGTCTATTCTCCGTAATCAGGACCAGTTGAGTTTTTGTCGTCGGCAAAGAAAGAGCAGATTTCTGTCTTTCCTGGCATCCATCCCAGCCAGAAAGCGAGACAGACCAAAGACGGAGCTAATCCCCGGATTGAGCTTCAGCTCTACCCCCTGTACAAGTCCAGTGGGAGGACAGATCGTGTCCGCAGCGGGCCACATGGTTGTTAGAGGATGAGCTCGCGCACCAGCTCGACGACAGCGCAGTCGTCGACCTTACGGCCACGAGCGCCACGACTCATATCTGGCCTCGATGATGAAGCCCCTGCTGTCCTGGCCCCCATAGTCCGCCATGCCTCGCCTCTACCTTCGCCCTTTGACTCTCGCGAGCCTTCGCCTATGCCTACTACCCGCCTACCGCGTACTGGCTCGTCTCAGACTCTTCGCCATGTGACAAGCATGAGCCGACTGAACCCTGGTCGCGCCCAGTCTCCTGCGACATTGTCGGCCTTCTTTGGAGACTCATGGTCTGCCATACAAGGCATGGCCTCGGACCTGCTTACCCCTTCAACAGCATCCCCGAAACCCACACTCTCACCGCGGCGTCGCAAACCCTCCATCAACTCGTCCAACACACGAAATACAGGTGCTCCCTCGAAGCAATGGGGCGTACCCACCACTACCTCCTCATCTGCTATCGGTCTTGGTTCCCAGGAAGAGAGGGATGCCTTGATACGCGCTGAGAAGCGCAAGCAGCTCATGAATGCCACTCCCGAGCACAACTCTATTGGTCACTTCAAGCGTCGCTCTTCGGAAGATGGTCCATCCGCTTCGGCTCCCCCTGAGAATGGTCATGACCGAGACGCCTTAGTCTATGTTCACCACGTCCAACCCGAAGACACGCTTGCTGGAATTACCATCAAGTACAACATTCATCCTTCAGCCTTGCGACGCGCCAACCGTATGTGGCCCAACGATCGCATTCAAGTTCGCAAGACTATCCTGCTCCCTGTTGACCAGTGTGCTGTCAAAGGCACTCGTCTGAATGGAAGCGAAGATCTGTATCAACTGACTCAAGAGAACAACCCCTTTCCTACATCTATAGAAGAGGTTAAGACACCCGTTCCCACGGGCAGAAAGAGAACCGAATCCGTGTCCACAAATGGCGATCGTCCGTCGTCATCTTGTCGCTCTTCACACGACCCGGAAGCGACCTGGGAACATGATGCATGGGTACTTCTGCCAAACAGTAAACAGCCTACTGAAATTGCCCGCTCGTCCCGTCGTAATCTGGCTTTCTTCCCACCTGCCAGGCGGAAATCTCAATCTTATTCTGATATCGACACACCTTCTGCCTCTCTCGATCTGAATAGAAACGTAATCCTTGAAAATCCTCTGGAGTCGCCCAAGCAAGAAGTACCTCAACGACCACGCGGGGCTCGGAGGTCGTCCAATGCAAACAATGCTTACTTTCCTAGCTATCTGACAGGGCCGGGAGGTGTTGGAACGATGGCAAAGAATGTCCGGTCGCCTGGTCCTGCGCAAGATGGTCTTAACAAGATGTTCGCGAGTCATCTTCCCAACGTTGCTCCACCACCAAACCAATCGAACCTCTATCTACCTGATATTCCGACATACTCGGATGACCCGACGCCTTTCACACCTGGCCTTACACATGCACAATCGCCTTCTATCAACATTGAGAACGTAGGCGCAGCAGTCGAGGGGTGGATGCGTAAGATGGCAGCCAAAGCCAGTACAGCCATTCCGCCACCACAAGACCGAGGAGTAGCGAATAAAGGCGGACCCAGTGGTATTGGCGATTTGATCGAGATGGCGGAGTCTTTTGAGATTGGAGAGGATGAAGAGGATGAGGAACAGCAACGAGGACGTCAGGGTTCAGAGAACAATGGTCGACCCGGTATGAGCAGTAGCGCTTCTTTTGCGTATGCTTCGACACTCAAAGATAGAGCGCGGAGCGGGACCAGTGCTGGCGCTGGCAAGAGGCAGAAGGATGATTGAATTCCATGTCAGGTCTATTAAGATGTGAACTATAGGATTAAGTACGGTTATAGAGAGACGGTCTGACATCCAGACCACTTCGTCACCACCAGAAATTGTGCCTTATGTTCCCACTTTAGTGTTTGCGGGTGTGTAATGAAACATAGAGGACGCGAGTAGTATCTCTGCAAGTCGCCCTTTGACGGTGACAAGTAGTGAGTCTACATACTATGAAAATACACAGCTACTTTCTGGATGATACTGTGCCCAGAAAAACTCCTTTCAGGATCTCTTTCTGTGTCTATCAATCAGTTCTAGAGATAATTATGCATTTCTACAGTTACACCATGGTGACCTTTACCGCCTGGGTTTCGACATGCATGGATACGAGGAAGAGCGGGGTCGATGCTGACAACTACAATATTCAGACAATGACACTCCTTAAGATTGCTCGTCAAACTTCTGCCTCGGAGCTCATACAATGGCGCTTGCACAGAGGAATGGTCTAAGACTCGAATACGCGACAGTAGAAGACGCCGAAGCAATGGGGTCGCTCTTCTCTTTGTCCTTCCATGACCATGCTTACTTTAGACGCATGGTGCCCGACACAGCAGAGAGTCGCTCAGCCTGGACAGACGTGTTCCGTTTCGCATCCAACGATCCACATACCATTTGTTTGAAGGTTACAGACGAAAAGACGGGCAAGATTGTCAGCCATGGGCGGTGGGTGAAGCCTAAGGAGCGTATCGAGGACAAACAGCCAGGACACGAAGAGCAGAGATGGAGTGTCCTTGGCCCACATATGGACGCCGAGACAGCTGACGCGTTGTTTGGATCATTCGAGAGGAACAGGCATGATATGATGGGGGAACGAAGACACTATTGTGAGTTTCAGCACTTGCAGCATTGTGCACGTAAACTGACGCAGGTCATAAAAGATATGGAACTTCTCATGACTGCTGAGGGATACAAGGGCTGTGGCGCTGGAGGAATGATCTTGGAGCATGGCACCAGGTTGGCGGACGAGGAGCAGGTTGAATGCTATATCGATGCATCTCCGGCTGGACGGCCATTGTATAAGCGACACGGATTTGTGTTCAGCAAGCAGGAGAAGCTGCCTATGGATTACCACTACAACTTTGGAATCAGAGAGCCCAAGGCGGTAAAGAAGGAGAAGAACAAGGAATAATAGTAGTAGGGAGAGAAGCGTGTCTAATTAAAGGGCGGGCAGCTTTGAAACTTTGCTCAGGGGCGGGAGAGGCGCACCAAGATGGCCAAGGCTCGTCGCAATCATGGCCGAAACTCATCATTCGTGTCTGCATCTTCAACCCTGATCTTGTAATTCCTCCTCGCCCATACTGTCCTATACCTTGTCGCCGCCGCCGTCGCTTTCATCCTCAAACCTCGCCACCCATCCCTCGTCGCATCTCCAGCAAAGGCCGACCCTACAGTTTCGGGCCAAACACACTTCCCCAGCCGGACTTCGCATAACACGGCGCGCCAAAGAATACACAACACACAACACACATAAACAATGCGCTGCCACATCTTGACAGTGCTGGCCACTCTGGCAGCCACCGCCATAGCCGACGTCAAGTTCTCATCGCCTGCCGCCGGTCAACAAGTCGCTGGTGGCACCTCCATCACCATTACCTGGAAGGATGATGGAACCGCTCCCACCATCGACCAATTCGCTTCCTACACATTGAATCTTATGGCTGGTGGAAACACTGCTGCTACTGCTGTATGATTCGTCTCCCTTCGACTCCAACAACAGAGCACTGACCTAGCCTACAGACCTCCATCTTAACTCTCGGTACCGGCGCTTACTCAGGCACCACTGGTTCCCTGCCCGTAGTCATTCCTGTCGGTCTTGGTAAGACCGCCACCAATGGATAGTATGTCATCTTGCACAAAAATTGCATGCTTGCCCCTTCTAACCTCGACCAGCTTCCTCCAGATGATCTCGACTGGCGTCGACGGCGGTACCGATATCGTCTACAGCGCTCGTTTCGGTCTCACAGGAATGACTGGTGTTCTTACTGCTGCTCAACTGTCGGGCATCACTGCCGCCGGCTCTGATACTACCTTCGTTCCTCCCGCCGCTCACAACCTGGTTACAGCTGCTGCTGGCACCGCCGCTGCCGCTCCCGTGACTGGCATGTTTGACGTTCCCTACCTCTCCCAGACCGGTTTCATCAAGTACGCTCCTATGCAGCCCATTCCCGGAACAAAGATTACCAAAAAGACTGCATCCATGATGAACCCCAGCTCGGCTTTCACAATCTTCAAGACATATGCCCCGCCCGCCTCCATCACTTACACCTTGACCGAGTCGCAGACTCTCACTCATTCGAGCAGGGAGAATCCCGTAAGTTTTGGCTCTTCGACTGCTTTCTCTGTGCTATGCTAACAAGTTTGCAATACAGGCCAGTGCTGCTACTCAACCCACAGCTGCCGACATGAAGAAGTACCTCAACCGCTGGAAGGACTAGACTGTTTTGGCCTCCTTCCGAATATAATGTTTTTATGGGCGTTTTGTGTGTTTCTGGCTTGCTTTTACAAACAATGGCATTACCCCCAAGGACCGGGCGGCGTTCTTTCTAAATCTTTACATCTGGTTATACGCCTTCGCCGGGAGTTGATATAGCATGGAGGCAGCGAAATTATGTATATTGCGTGAACAACTATCCAACTTTTCCATCAATATCGATCACCCGTGACACTCGCAACGCTTCGAACGCCATGTATACAGCCAAATTAGGCAGGCGATCACCGAAGCTCATGCCTTGGCATTTGTCGTATCCTTTGCGACCACAATCTCTGTGATTACCAACAAAACCACAACTTCTTGCGACTCTGGTCATCCGAAGTTATCTCTCGGTCCCCTCTTCTCATACCTACAACCAAAGGACTGACGAAAATGGGTCTCGCAAACCACGACCTTCCACCCCCACCTTCGGGCAAATACCCCGCCAAGGCGCATGCCAGGCGCGTGGCTGAGTTCATTGCTGAGAACGGTGGTCCCAAGGAGGGTGTTATCTACTTGGAAGCGCAGAAGACTGCTATGGTTGAGGTATGCTGAATCTCTCTTAGCTTTGTTTCCCAGTAGGATCGGGTGGATGGTCATAGTCTTCACGTTTCAAGGGTAGAGAGAGGAATGGATATTTGAGAGGAAGCTTTTACTGATAACGAATGGTAACAGGATGATGATCAAGCTTCACACTTCCGGTAAGTAGAGTACTTGACATCTTTATGAACTACTCGTAGAGACTAACATCCTTCCCAGCCAACGTAGATTCTTTTTCTACCTCTCTGGATGCGCTGTACCAGACTCGTATCTTGCATACGACATCAAGAGCGACTATCTGACTCTGTTCATCCCTCCTATCGACCCTGAAGATGTCATCTGGTCAGGCTTACCTATCCTTGAGAAGGAAGCAATGGAGAAGTCAGCAATATGATATCTGCTTGTTAAACCGCAACTGACCTGATATAGATTCGACATTGACGCATGCAAGCCTTCGACTGAAGTCAACTCATACTTGACTTCTCCTGAAACTGCTCATGGCACTATTCTGGCTATTCCCAAGCAAGTAGCAGATCACATCACATTCCTGTCATTTGAAGAGACCAACTGGGACCTCCTCAAGAACGCTATCGAAAGATGCCGTGTTGTCAAGGATGAACACGAAATTGGCCTTATCCGTCATGCCAACGCCATCTCCTCGCACGCTCACACCGAGGTCATGCGTATGGTCAAGAATGCACGCAACGAGAGAGAACTCATGGGCACTTTCGTCGGAGCTTGCATCAGCAACGGTGGGCGCGAACAAGCCTATGGCTGTATCTGTGCTTCCGGACCCAGCGCTGCAACTCTCCACTACGTCCACAACGATCTGCCCCTGTCTGAGAAGCTCAATCTTCTCATCGATGCCGGTTGCGAGTACAACTGCTACTGCTCAGATATCACCCGCACATACCCTCTGCAAGGCAAGTTCACAAAGGAGAGCCGTGAGATCTACGACATTGTAGACGAGATGCAAGCCGAGTGCATGAAGGCACTCAAAGCCAACGTTGCTTGGGAGGACCTCCACGCTCTTGCTCACGAGATCGCAATCGACGGTCTGCGTCGTCTCGGCGTCCTCACTGGCGGCAACAAGAAGGAACTCTTTGACAGCAGAGTCTCCACTCTCTTCCTCCCCCACGGTCTGGGACACTACCTTGGCATGGACACGCACGACAGTGGCGGTAATGCAAACTATGAAGACCCCGATCCTATGTTCCGCTACCTGCGCATCAGAGGCACTGTCCCTGCCAACTCCGTCGTCACCGTCGAGCCAGGCATCTACTTCTGCCGCTTCATCATCGAACCTGCGCTCAAAGAGGAGAAATATGCCAAGTACATCGACAAGGCTGTGTTGGAGAGATATTGGGATGTTGGTGGTGTGCGTATTGAAGATGATCTTTGGGTCAAGGAGGATGGATGTGAGAACTTGACTACGGCGCCTAGATCTTGGGATGAGGTTGAGGCTTTGATCCATTCGGTATAGTTTATTCCCTCTTCCATATGAGTAATTGACCAGGTTTTGATAGGCATCTCCCAGAGCAACTTCATCGTGTGATGTAAACAGGGTCTAAGCACGTGGAGGGTTGCTTGTGGAGAAGTAAAACTAGGAGAACTGGGTCAAGATGGCAGGAACGACCACCACCAGAAGCCAAACCAACAAGAATTTGGCATGGCTGCTCTGCTCTCCTGTCTCTAGCCATTGCCATCACCATCACCATCGTTCTTGACTGGATCATTCTTCTCGTGCGCCGAGTGCATTTCGACCCTTACGAACATGGAAGCATGGTGCCTATCAAACCAAGTGTCCAGTTGGTGCAGGTGGGCTGATGCTTTCCAATGATGCCTCGCTCTGAGAGCATTGTTCATTCATGGCTCCGAGTCCTGGCTTTCATCGACCACACTCTGTAAAAGCCTCTGGCTGACATGGAAATCTGCTCAAACATACTTATACCACGTGTTGCCTTCCACACCTTCAGCCAATACTGTTGAGTCGCCCGTGACATGAATATCCTTCGTTACTTACTTGTTTCCTTCTTCTCTAGTTCGACATCTTAGTGCGCATTTGCCGCCGGGGTCTTTTTTTATACGAAAAGGCACCTAAAACAGCTCTCAAAATGTCGCCGACTCCCACCGCAGAACTTTGTATACCACAAGATCGTCCAAATCTCACCAGCCTACCTCTAGACGTACTTCTCGACATAACAGACCATCTGCCAGCCTCGAGCGTCGCCTGCCTTTCCCTAATCTGTAAATCGTTATACCACACTCAGCTACTCCGGGAAATATGGACCAAAGGACTCGATCCAATCAAACACCCTAGCGAATGCCCCAACACAGACTATCCATGTTTCCCAGGCGTGAACCGCAGCCACGACTATCTCGGTCTCGTAAAGATGCTCAGAAAAGATATACCAACACACCTTCTCTGCGATTTCTGCCAAAGATTCTATCTCAAACCTCCACCAAGAACGTGGGACCCAGCGATAGAATGGATGTCATGTCCCAACGCACCCCATAAAGGGATGCGTATATCCTGGCCGAAGTTTGGAGTATATCTGCAGTTCTTGGAGGTGCAGATGGTGATGAATCGACATCGGTGGGGTGACTTGCATGGTGCACCTTTGTCGAGTATAGCAATAAGCACGGATTGGAGACCCATCAAACTTTTCCAGAGGACCCCATTTGTATGCAAGGTCGACTTGGAGCCGGCTGTCATCGAGGGGAACCTTACGATCTATATTGCACAACGACTTTTCTTCACTAAGAGACAGATTGAGCATGAGACCGATGCCTTCGGTACTGTGGAGGACTCGACTGCTGTATTCAGGGCGTGCAAACATGTCGCTGCGTTTACAGAGATGTTTTCGACCATCTATTTGCTCTGCAGAGACCGCCACCATATGAGGTTCGACCCTGGATGGAACATGAAAAGATACGAGTTGCAGGTGTGTCAGGGTTGCAACACATGCTGGTGTCTAGAAGCGATCTACCATGGTGACTGGTCCGCGAGCATGACACCTGCAGAGAATGTTTGGCTTGCGCCAGCAGACGGTTTCGAACTGACATTGCATTCGTGGAAGCTTCTCGGCACATGCGAACACACTTTCTCTCCATCTTGGCTCATTCTTGCCGAGCAGCGAGAACCAGACACACCGATATACCCTGACCATACCGTGGTGAAGGCCAGGGAAACTGCTTTAGAGACGTTCAAGCGGATCATGCTGCCAGAGGTCCAGAAAGCGCACTCCCGAATGAACTGGTCTCAGGGAGCCACGTGCCACCGCTCGTTCCTTCCTGCAATCGACCGTGCAGTGGCTATTGAAAACGACCCATTTGCAAGCAAGCATCACGAGCTCACAAAGATCTTGAGGGCTGCCAAACACAAAGTCAGTCGGTTCGAAATGGATTTTCTAGTGCAGGATGCTCTGGCTATCGAACCGGAAGGACATGTTCACCGTAAGCTCAAGGCTGCTGAGAAGCCTGAGCATGTACGAACCGCCATGAAGATCATAGAAAAGCACAAACGCAATCCCACAGGAGCTGGGTTCTTGAAGAGACTCCTCGGCTCTAGAGTCTACAACAAGTTGTCTGGTGTGTTGAAAAAGTCACACTCCAAATGAGTCTGATTACTCGCTGGAACAAAGAGGAAGTTGGGAATAGGTTGAAAAAGTAGTAGTAGGAAATTTCGAAAAAGTGGTGCAAAGGTATCCTAATGAGAACAAAATTTGAACCAAAAAAAAAAGAATAGCAGGTCGGTCGAATAGGGGCCACAGCCACAGGCGCGAACCAAGATTCCTGCTCTCGAAAAGCGCCCTTTATGCTTTTTTCTTTCTGTCCAACCCCCGTGTTCTCATGCCTCCTCGCATTGTGTACAACTTCTTCTTCTTCTTCGTGCATCGCAAATCCCCACTTTACTGTTGTGGGGCGTCGTATCCTAATCGTAACATTCTTCTTGCTCTTCTTACTTGTTGGCTGGCGAGTCGGTGCCGATGGTGGGGTTTTGACCGTGGGCGAACTTGGAGTCGGTCTCAAGGGGCTCTTGGGGCTTGTCTGTAGCAAACGTATTAGTTGAAATTGCTTCGAGTGGTTGAGTGAGAAACAAACTTACCGTGACGAGCATAGAGGTTGTACTCCTCATCAGTGTACTTGCCAACCTTGCCAGACTCAACATCAGAGCGGGTGAGAGAAAGCTTGCCCTTAGGCAGACCCATGCTGCCAAGGTACTGAACAGCATCCTTCCACTCCTTGTCCTGTCTCGACTTGCTCCACTTGTACTCATCAGTCATCATATCGATAACCTTAGGCAGAGCCTCGAGGGCAGCCTGAGCGTTCAAGAAAGCAAGACGGGTGCGGCGGGCAATGACATCAACGGCAGTCTCGGCGTACTCGTGGCGCATAGCGTAACGGACCTCACCGTCAACGAAGGGGTAAAGGTCAGAGATACGGTTGCCGCGGACGGGGAAACGCTGTTCGGTGGGTTCGCAGAGGGCGGCGACTTGCCAGGCGCGATCACCGTAGGACTCGGCCAAGTGCTTGGCGACCTCGGTCTCGATGCCGTAGTGCTGGATGAGGTTGATGAAGAGGGTCTTGCTCCAGCCGTGGGCACCGACAAGTCTGACCTGGTGAGTCTGGCAGCTGCCGTCAAGAGTGGCTGCGTCGTTGAATCTCTCGGAGCCAGAGACGCGAGGAGGGTTGGGCAGGGGACCGGTAGAAAGCTTGAATTCTTGAATGGCTTCGTCGACGGTCTCCTCGGCCATTTGACGGTAAGTGGTCCACTTACCACCAGAGCAAGTGATCAGACCGCTTTCGCTGGTGGTGACGAGATGGTTGCGGACGAGACCTTCGGACTTGGCCTTGTTGGGGTCGCGCACAAGAGGACGGATACCAGACCAGGCGGCAAGGACATCACCACGGCGGACAGTAATTTCAGGTTGCAGGTAGTTCTTGACTTCGGAGAGAATCCAGTTGATCTCCTCCTCGCCGGCGATGGGGTTCTGGTTGATGTCGCAAGGAGTGTCGGTGGTACCAGCAATGGTGTTGCCTTGCCAGGGAAGGAAGAAGATGACACGGCCGTCAGAGGTGTGAGGGTCAATCATACCCATGTTGGCGGGAGCGTAGTAACCGGGAAGAATAACGTGGACACCAGATGAGGGAGCGACAATCTCGGGGACAGTTTGGTCGTCCATCTTGCGGATCGAGTCGGTGAAAGGACCAGTAGCGTTGATGACACCCTTTGCGCGGATGGTGAATTCATCAGAACCACCGTTGGCCTCGGCGACCAAGTCCTTGACACGAGCACCATTGAGTTTGCCGTTTGCGTCCTTAGTGAGAGAGGTAACTTCGATGTGGTTGACAACGGTTGCGCCGTAGAGAGCAGCAGTCATACCGAGAGAGACGTTCATGCGGGAGTCGTTGTGAGCACCATCTGCTACTGTCAGTACACGCAATCAGATGAGAATTTGCATTCTAGAGAACATACCGTAGTAAACAAGAGCACCAACCAAGTTGTCCTTCTTAAGCATGGGGAATGCGTTAAGAGCCTTGGACTTGGTCATGAAGTAAGAGCTTTCAATGTTTTCAGAACCGGCGAGGAAATCGTAGAACTTGGTGCCTGCCCAGAAGTAGGGAGCTTGCCACCACTTGTTGATAGGGATCATAATAGGGAGCCATGACGAGAGATGAGGGGCGGTATCCAGGAAGAAACGACGCTCGCGAAGAGCCTCCTTGACGAGTTTGTACCTTGACGAATCGTCAGCATTGAGAGCGATTGCACAATTGGCACAAGAAAAACACACTGGTTGTAATCGAGTTCCCAGACAGCCTTTTCCAGGTATCTAACACCACCGTGGACGAGCTTGGTACTCTTTGAGCTAGTACCCGAGGCGAAATCGTCTCTCTCGACCATGGCAACCTTGAGGCCACGAGTGGCAGCATCGAGGGCAATGCCGGTACCGGTTGCACCAGCGCCAATGACCAAAAGATCATATTCCTCGCTCTTGTTACCTTGGTTGTCGGCTTGAACGTCACCCGACGAACCGACAACAGCCTTGGCGACTTTGTTTCCGGCATCCTTCAGGGCACCGGTTACGGCTCCGGCTGAAGCCTTGAGGTCGGCGATTTGGGCAGCGCGGGACTTGATCTCGGGGAAGCTGGGAGGGTTGAAGACACCGCCCTCGCCGTAGGTTGGCGGCGGCACTGCTGCGGCCTCGGAGCCGGGGATCTCGCGGGGTCTGTAGATGGTGTAGAGACCACCAGCACCGACGGCACCAGCGGCTGAGGCGTAGCCCAAGGCGCGGAAGAAGCGATTCGATCGACTCGCCATCCTCTGTTGATTGTGAATGAAGGGAGAGAGAGGGAGCAGAGGGAGGAGCGGCGACAAAAGATTTACCGCGAGGCTCAAGGATTGGCCGTCCCCTCGGTCTTGGTGAGCGAGCGGCTATGATGCAACGGATGTCCAAGCTTGTCTCCACGCTGATGGAGGATTCAAGTCTTGCTGTTCCACTTGGTGACTGGAGCGGCCTTACCACGGTCGCTCTATTATGATATTCTCCACGGGTTATTCCTGCAAGCTTTGAGGGGCCGCATCCTGAGGGCTTGCGACTTGGCCCAAGGGAGTACTCGAGTCCAAATCCTACCTACGCTGTTCCCTCCGCAGGTAGACGGCGGAATTCCTGCGCCCGCCGTGTCTCTGACATGTGAAGACGAACTCACGGCTTCCAGCGTTTCCGCCAATCGGACGCTGTCAAAAAAGACCCCTGTGGCTCGGACAACAGATTCAGCTTTGAGTTGATCAGCTTTCCCATCGTGCTTGGCGTGAGACGATCCTTTCTATCCACAGTTTGAATGAACCGCTGCCTGCGTCTGGGACACGACGCTCTTACACACCTTCTCCAGTTTTTTTCTCCAACCATTGGGATCCTCCAACATATTTGCCGTCTTACTCCGATCTGTCCTCGGCGGCTTACAATAGGTCTCTTCCCTGATTCGGCGCCAGGCCGCCCGCTTACGTTGGCCAGAGGAGACAACCGGGTTTATGAGTCTGTGACTGCCATTGCATTCGTGAAATCTTTACTCTATTCATGCTCCGTCTATTCCTTACGCCAATCATGCCTCTGCTGCCTTCAACAAGCCCTTCAGATCGATACTCTTTGGTCTCTCGATTGGAAGACCCAGCGCCCGGTCCCAGATAAGCTGCGCAAGCGGTCCAAGACCTCTGCTGACTCCGAAGATGGCTGTGTAGTACAGCGTCTCCTGGAACCCGTAATGGTGGAAGAGTACTCCTGAACCAGAGTCGACATTGGGGTACGGGTTCTTGGTCTGCCGTGCTGTCAGGAACCATCATCACAAAAAAGAGCTGGATATAACATACCTTTCCGTGCTCGGTCAACACGCCGGGCGCGATTTGCGAGTTTGTCCTGACAAGCTGGAACAAGCTGTTGTTCTTGATGTCTTCGTGCGCATCGCCGAATGCGAGCAGAGCATCGAATCTAGGATCGGGTTTGCGCAGAACTGCGTGTCCAAAGCCAGGAATCACTCTACCACTCTTGAGTGTATTCCACAGGTAATCCTTGACGTCTTTTTCCGTAAAGTCCTCGCCAATGTGGTCCCGCATCTGCAACATCCACCGAAGCACCTCCTGCGCTGCGAGGCCGTGGAGAGGACCCGCAAGACCTTGCAGGCCAGCAGAGTACGACAAGAAGGCATCTGAGAGAGCAGACCCAACCAGGTGAGTCGAGTGGGCTGAAACGTTACCTCCTTCGTGGTCACCGTGCAACGCACAGTACAGTCTGAGCAGATCCTGGAAGCCCTCATTCTCCTTGCCGCCTTTGCCTAGCATTGCAGCGTAGTTGTAACACCAATCTTGCTCGGGATCTGCTTGAGCGGGCAGAGCGCCACCACCATGGTAAGAGTTCTGGTAGATCTTGGCTGCGATGGTAGGAAGCTTTGCGATGAGAGATATCGAGTCCTCGAACGTCGGCTCCCAGTAATCGGCCTTGTTCAATCCCTTCTCGTATGCCTTGGCGAAGACACTGGTCTTGTTGAGGGCGGATACTGCGCATGCAAACTGGGTCATGGGGTGCATGTCCGGAGGGAAGTTGTCGAGCATTGTCTCGACATAGTCTGGCAGGCCAGCTTTCTCGGCCAGCTCACGAGAGAACTGGCGCACCTGGTTGGTGGTTGGCACTTCACCTGTGAGTAGCAGCCAGAACATGGCCTCGGGCAGCATTTCTGATCCGGTCTTGCCCTTGGGGAGCTGCTCCTGGCAGTCTTTGATGGTGCGGCCGTGGAAGCGAATTCCCTCGTTTGCGTCGAGAACTGACCCTTCCCAGATCATGGCAGTAAGACCTCTGTTTGCGCTTAGCTCGATGAAGCAGTCTACTTCGACGTGGACAAGCCTACCTCATTCCACCCAGGGTGTTCTCGACCTTGACACTGCCGATGGTCTTGGCTGCATGGCTCTTGACTTGCTTGAGCAATTCGCGTTTGGCAGGGATGACTTTTGCGAGCGTGTCTTTTAGAGTGGGTTCTGTAGCTGTTGCAAAGCCTTGTTCTGCATCGGTTGTTAGATTCATTGACCGGATGTGTATATCTGCGAAGAGACATACGGTTTTGAACAGGGCGGTAGTTGATAGCCTGTTCATCATGTTGTTAGCATGCCGAGTCTACTAGACGTCTGATGCTATTGCTGACCTTGACGTTTCTCAAAGCCCTCAGGGCAGTGCGAGAATTTGAAGCCATGATGTGTTTTCCTCGCATACAAAGGTTCAGGTACCGTTCAAGCAAGGCAATGACAGGAGGCTATTCGAGGAAGGAGCTTACCTAGATATCAAACAAACCACCTCCACAGGGCGCCTGCGGGGAAGCTCCGCTGCAATCGTGGGGTGAGTGTGCCTCGGTCGGCTGCTTCGGTTATGACGCCCGGAGCGATGGACCACGTCCGCAATACCCGCACCCCGGCGGCCACAAGGACGAAGGAAACATATCCGTAAGTCTGCAGCCGCAGTGAGAGCCTCCATCCAATTCCTAGAGTCTGGCCATACCATCTCAATATGCGTCGAGCTACCATCCAGAGCCTGCAACGGCGCCCAATCTCGAGGCTCCTACTCACAGCTCGCCCTGCTTCTCGATTCCTCTCCTACAGCCCGATTCGCATGTCTGCATCTTTGAAATCAGTTGATCCACCTTTGCCTTCAGCAGAACCAACTTCATCCTTCCAGCTATTGTCAACAGAAGAGAAGGTTGGAGACTCTGAAGATGCTGTCTTCAACGATCAGGTCAAACAGGTCCAAGACTGGTGGGCCTCCCCCAGATATAAAGGCATAAAAAGACCTTATTCTGCAGAAGATGTCGTCAGCAAGCGAGGAACTCTGCAGCAAATATATCCTTCCTCGCTCATGGCTCGAAAACTATTCAACCTTCTGGAGGAGCGGGCTGCCAAAGGAGAGCCTGTGCATACAATGGGAGCCATTGACCCTGTCCAGATGACACAGCAGGCACCCCATCAGGAAATTCTCTATGTATCTGGATGGGCCTGCTCTTCTGTTTTGACCAGCACGAACGAGGTGTCGCCCGATTTTGGTGACTACCCTTACAACACAGTTCCCAATCAGGTGCAACGTCTGTTCAAAGCACAGCAACTACATGACAGAAAGCACTATGATGCAAGGAGGAAGATGTCCCCCGAAGACAGGAAGAAGACGCCCTACACTGATTATCTCCGACCAATTGTCGCCGATGGTGATACTGGACATGGTGGTCTTTCGGCAGTCCTGAAGCTGGCCAAACTCTTTGCCGAGAACGGTGCTGCAGCTGTTCATTTCGAGGATCAATTGCACGGGGGTAAGAAATGCGGTCACTTGGCGGGCAAAGTCTTGGTCCCTGTTGGCGAACACATCAACCGTCTTGTTGCCACACGCTTCCAGTGGGATATGATGGGTTGTGAAAACCTGGTCATTGCACGCACAGATTCAGAGAGCGGCAAGTTGTTGAGTAGTGCTATCGATGCTCGCGACCATGAATACATTCTTGGTGTGACAGAGGACATTGAGCCTTTGGCAGAGACGCTCCAGGTCATGGATATGAACGGTGCAACAGGTGCAGAGATTGACGCTTATGAGGCTAAGTGGGTCAAGGAGCACAAGTTGGTTACTTTCGATGAGGGTGAGTCGCCACGCATCCATATGACATGCTTGTACTAACATTCGCGTTCCAGCTGCTATCGCTCACATCAAATCTCAAACTTCTGACTCAGAGAAGGTTGCCAAATACGAGAGCGAGATTTCTGCAAACCGCAACCGACCTCTGAACAGCCGTCGCCAGCTCGCTGCATCCATCGCAGGCTCCCCAGTCCAATTCAGCTGGGACATCCCGCGAACGAAGGAAGGCTTCTACCACTACCGTGCGGGCCTTCCGGCAGCAACAAAGCGTGCTATCGAGTTTGCTCCGTTCGCCGATTTGCTGTGGTTGGAGACTGCCGACCCGAGCGTTCAAAAAGCCGCAGGATTTGCTAAGGAGATTAGAGACGTACACCCTGGAAAGAAGCTCGTTTACAACCTCAGTCCTAGCTTCAACTGGATGGGCCACGGATTCACGGAAGATCAGTTGAAGAGCTTCATTTGGGATCTCGGCAAGGAAGGGTAGGCAACTCGTACAATCTTGGTGATGATTGACTTGACTGACACATTCACAGATTCGTTCTTCAGCTCATCTCTCTGGCCGGTCTGCACAGTACCGCCACGATCACTAACGAGCTCGCCAAGGGCTTCAAGACCGATGGCATGCTAGCATACGTGAACCTGGTTCAGCGTCGCGAACGTGAACTGGGTTGCGACGTCCTCACACACCAGAAGTGGAGTGGCGCAAGTTACCTTGATGGTATTCTAGGTAGCATCCAGAGTGGCAGCAGTAGTAGCAAGAGTATGGGCGAAGGCAACACGGAAGGCAGTTTCTAAGCATTCACATCAGTCGAGCCCTTGAAGGTGGACGAAGTCTGATGCTGACAGATTCCTTAGCGTCTTACTTAAATAAATACCATCAAATCTGCACTACATTCAGAACAGTCAAATTATTTCAGATCACAAGTCCGATCTTGATCCGCGTGACGAAGGCATGCAACAATAGTCACCTCCGCGATGTGGATTTCTTCAAGTCGAATTCTGATGGTACGACCCTGGCTAACATTGATAGTCATTGTGAAGAGCACATAACACGTCCGATATGGTTTCACTTCTTATACAGAATGAAGAGTACTACTTTGCATCTGTTACCAATCCTTTGGAAGTTTTGGTGATGTTACTAAGCAAGACAATGATTTGTAGTGCTTCGACTAAGTTGTGAGAAAGGAAGACATCTGAACTGGCTTGTCTGTTTCGTGTTCCCACAAGTGATCAAGAACTCAATTGAACCTATTACGCTGTCCAACTGTAGCAAACCATTATTGGATAGTAGTCATCGAAACACAGTGTTTGAGCTCCTTGTTTGTCGTATATTCTCAGGATCCAAGAAATGGTGCTGGCCCAGGAAGGTGCAACGCCTATGGGAGACTACCCTATCGATGAGAATTTACATACATCGAGCTCGGACGAATCTACAGCAGCCAATTCTGTACGACCAAACAATATCGAGGTTGATTATCCAGCTTACAGATCATCCTAAAGGTGACAAAGCAACGCGTGGCAGATAGTAGCAGGACCGACCAGGCGGCTCGACCATTACCTCTCCAGAACACCAACTCGACCTCCATGTGCCAGACTTTCGACGTTCTTCACACGACTCCAGATATCTGGTGATACAGAAAGAGCATCTGACTTGATCTCAGGTGATCGGAGCATGTTGATAGCAACAGACGACCACGCTGCATCCAGTAGTGCCTCTATGATAAGAGTCCGTAACAGCCACGCATATGCAAGGGATTATTAGAGATGTTCATCTATTGTTTCAACCCTTCTCTTTTTGTGATGTGCTTCAGTGATCATGCAGCCAAGCGAATTCATGGCTGAGTCTTGCTTTGATATAAGCCTCAACACGCACAAGTGTATCCATGGTCAATGCAAGATTATAGTCGCTTTCGATCTGGATTACGTACCCATTCTCCATTCGCTTTATCGACATGTTAGAGGCAATGCGTTTCCTTGGAAATGACGTGAATTGGGTACACATATAGGGGGGCTCGAGGTCGTATACATATGATCGACAACCGGCTGGATTGTACCGAGGTATAGCTCCTCGAGCTCGATAGCTAGTCAGTCGAGATTGTCGATGGTAGCCCGTTAAGGAGTTCGAGAACCAATGTTTCACGATTTTGACGAACCATGCACCAGCTTCTCGAAGCGGCCGTGTAACGCGAACAAGAGTGGATTGCTTGCTCATCAAGCTAGAGAACGGTCTACCAGGCGTTTTGCGAAGTGATGATGCCAGGAGTGAACGAAACCTGCTGGCGTTGAGGAGCAGGATTCGTGGGCAGTTGAAAGGACCGACGAGCTTAGCAGGAGCGATGAGACCATAGCTTCTGGAGCTGTCTGGGTCGGTTTCCGGGCATTTGGAGCGACAGCAGCAATCACAAGGTGCAGGAGTCCAACTCCCAACTTCCCAAGGGCAAACATTCGGGAACCGGAAGACTGGCGCTCGAAGCCTCGAACCGACAGGCTGGAGCTTCCAAGCCCATGGCGTCGAGTAGCTCATCGGAATCCGGGAGCGTCTGACAGGCAAAAGACGCAGACGCCAGCGTTTGCCCTCGCAAGCTCGCATCTCAATCATGGGTACGCGCATGGCCGCACCTCTGTCACGACCACAGCCAAGGGAATTGATTGATGGACAAGTCTCGGACAACATCGCTCTATTCGTACCTCGTAGTCAGAGCGAGCAAACCATTCTAAGCGACACAAGAGAGGGGAGGTTTAAATTGAAGAGCGACTTGAAGCTTTGGCGCATTCTATTATTTAGTGCCCGCCTCGCGCGCGTTTGCTCGGAACGTAGGTGCTCCAGATACATGCAGCTAATAAAAATTGGCCAACAACTGCCATCTATAAGTTGGATAGTCACGCAGACCGCGTTGGCCTTCTTGCGTCAGGTTCTCGTACGAAAAGATACCTTCCCCTGCCCTTGTCATCGTAGGCTACTTTGCACTTGCCAATCACAGTATTAGCAAGGAATGGCTTCAGAGACGTCGCCAGGGACGGCGGCGTCTACAACATCCGACACATTAGCAAGTTGGGTCACCGAGTATCGTATGGAGAATGGTCGTCGATATCATGCTTACCAAGAAGGCAGCTATTGGGTAGGTCAATCCTAGCTTTGTACAACCCGCCCCGAAAAATTAACATCTCCAGGGCCCCAATGACGAACAATCCTGCGAGGGCGAAGATCTGTCGCATACCATGTATACCATGACTCTTGGCGGAGAGCTGCATTTGGCGCCTATCGAAGCTCCGCGAGAAATTCTGGATGTTGGGACTGGCACGGGCATCTGGGCAATCCAAATGGCCGATAAGTTTCCCGAGGCCCAAGTCACCGGGACCGATCTATCACCCATACAGCCGGAACTTGTCCCCTGTAACTGTGTGTTTGAAATTGACGATGTGTCATTGGACTGGACCTGGGAGGAAAATCAACTTGATTATGTTCATGCTCGTGAGATGATGGGCTCCATCAAGGATTGGGAATTGTTCTGCAGCGAAGCCCTGAGATGCATTGCACCTGGTGGCTACATCGAGATCATGGAACACTCCACCTGGCCGGTATGGCGCTTCCTTCATTGGTGGTCGCCAATTCGTCGGCTGACAACATACTCATAGGTTAGTGACGATGACTCGTTAGGCCCCGATCACTTCTTCAATACCTGGGGCCAAACCATCAGCGACATCTCCGAAAAATGGGGCAAGACCTTCGACACTTGGAAAGAGAGCAAAGCTCTGCTGGAGAAGGTTGGATTTGTCGATATTGTCGAGAAACGCTTCAAGTGGCCAATGAATGGCTGGTCCAGCGATCCAGCACTCAAAAAGCTTGGAGAGCTCAATCAGATGCGTGTGACGGAACATATCCAGGGCTTCACCCTGCGATTGCTGACCGGTGCAGGCGAGGTTAGTACACATGAGATTTCGCAAGACCGCTCAAGCTGACGATCACTCCAGTGGCCGCTACCACGCGCTCACGTCTTCTTGGCCGAGATGAGAAATGCGCTCAAAGACACCGATTGCCATGCATACCAGGACGTGTAAGATCTACGAAACTCATGCTCCACCTGACATAGATCTGACACTTACATAGGAGCGTTGTGTATGGTAGAAAACCATCTTGATCCCTCGAGAGGTTGACCCTCTCCGAAAGATATACAACACAGTCGAACAAACCTGAGGAATACCTTCGTAACCTTCGTAGATGCCTATCGCCCTCACGATCGTCTGGTATCCACAAGGCTCAGCTGGTTCGAGTATGCACCAAGTGCAAACCACGACTCGAAGATCAGAGCATTTGGTCAGACATACAGCAGCATGACTCTGATATGCCGCTCGTTGCATGGCACATGCCATAAGGAATTCGACGGACCCGGACACCATCGAGATGACCATCTACGACCAAGCTGCTTCTCCTGATTATGGTAGCTAGATCCGATTGATGGCTCCGCTCTCTTATGATCACCGACCGGATCTCACGGCCTGGTAGAGTCATGTAGAGAAGCATTGGTTCCGTGACGAGGACCCCCACTCTTCGTGTACTCTGGTCATATAATGTCCGAGGATATATCATTACAACGATGTAACAGCTGCTGCAAGGTCATCATGTCAGCATGACACGACTGTTTCCGATCCCGAGGCGCAGCTCACGACCAACAGTCATCATGCTTGGACAGCATGGTATCGGAATGGCATACCTTGAACCATTGCTGGTAATAAGTCTCACCATCTCATGCTCTGCGAGCGTAGTCCGTCATGTGTGAATCATTTCCAGTCCTTATCGAGCGAGAGCATATACCTTCAGCATTGGAGTGAGTCCATCCAACCGAGCCCCACGGTTGAAGCATGTCTCAGTATTTGTGTGTACGTACACATCTCCCGAGACACGACCGTTCAATCTGTGAATCTGCCTGCCTCAGGTCCAGGTCGCATGGAATGGCTCACCCGCTCGTATCCAGTCTTGAGAATGCCCTGCGTTCAGGCATGGATGACACCTGGCTGTCAGCTACGGCGTGTCCGGAGGTCCAGCTCGAACAAGAGCCTCAACAGTTTGTATGCTTGGAAGATACGGACGTAGTGATATTCAGGTGAAAGCGGAAATTTTGTTATGGGAGAAGGCTGGCGACCAGCGCGCTTCCTCGCGGCTACAACTGCCTTGCACCAGGGCGGTTTGAAAAGCACGGATCAAAAAAGACCGAGGTGGCTGCAGTACGGTGTACCAGCGTCGTTGGAGAAAAACAAAAAACAGCCAGACCACCGGTAAAGGGATTCTCTAGGTGGCACGACGGGGAGGAGGTTGGAAGAAAGGCGTTTCGACGCTGTTCGTTGTACTGTACCTGTGTAGTGGCTGGTGGCTTGACGAGAATGTGCCGAAGGAGAAGGGGCAGCATCTTGCAGAATCGGAGATGCATCAGCAATCCAAGATCCGCTGTAGCTGCCTGTCCAATGCCCAATTGCTTGATCTTGGTTCTTGGTTCTTGGTACCCGTTCGAGGTCTTACTGCATTGCCAAAGTCTAGCCGCGTCAGGAAGCTCGGAGTCCCCTCAACTCCTGTCTTCAGTATCTGTCGCGTTTCCGGCTATGACCTACTCCGTATGTTGCATGTTGTAATACGTCAGCGTCTCTCGAATTTGCATGGTAAAAGCAGTGTCGAATTGAGCGTCGGCATATTCAGGCTTGTTGCAACGGAGATTGATCCAAACATTCAGACATGCTTCGATATCTACGTTTTGTATCCGATTCAAGACCACAACCACAGATTGGAAAGTATGATCATCAGATGAAAGTTGAGTCGAACGCCCGGTCGCTTCGACATGGCATCTTTCCACACGGTCACGAAATCTAGGCCTACAGCTTCCATGGGGCCACGCCAGAGTCGACAAGACACGTTCCTCACCGGACCACACCCCACAAGCCCTAGGTTTTGGGAGACCCAGCAACCGAAAGTCAATTGCTCGCCAGCGGAAAGCAATGTACTCGAGTACTCATCGAGTATATCTGACTGCGTTGGTCGCTGCAGTTGTCCCTTGAGCACACGGCCAGCATAGCGATTATCAATGGCTCAATACTCCATGTTTTCCCTCACAGCCATAGGATGATGGGGACAAACTTCGGCCAATATGCTGAGAGGCACGATCAGGCATGCATGCATACTTGGGCCAAAGAACAAACTGTAGGTGATGTATAATGAGTGCTCGTCACGACTTAAGACCTAAGATGTATTTGCATATGCATGCTTGAGGATAAATCCCAGCTAAAATACTCAATAACAGGGTTCACTGATCGGTACGGCTGAGTACGGGTTTGCTTGCTCGTATCCGAACAGAGGAAATGGTCCATACCGTCTCACCTCTATCGAGTCATATAGTCTGGTCGGTGTATGAGATTCAACTTACTCGGCACTGAATCGTGATCTTGAATCAAAGCATCATCTGATTCGCAGCTTACTCGTTGTACAGTATGACCTCAAAGGAGAAGACTTTTGGTTTGCAGGTCGGGGCCGTTGCGATCTGGAGCACTTGTTACAAGTGCCTGGAATCGCAGCAGAACTTCGCGTGGCAGCCATGAATGTGGGGAAGCCACAGAGTGGCAGGCAGGGAATGGAGAAGATGGCGGACCGACGAAGAGTAGAGTTGACGCCAGCGAGATCCAAGCTGATGGAAGGACTTGGTGCTGTTGCGCGCCGAGAAAAGTCAACAGAGTCATCGGCTCGTCGGGGCCTGCCGATGCAGATACCACGATCAAGCTTCGGAATAACACTGTTTGTTCTAAATTAGCCCTGAAGCGTTGAGTGGAATGCTTTTCGGCGTCGCCGAGCAGAAGTGCCTGGTGCCGAAGTCCAACAGGGTGCAGCGCGAAAGCAAAAAAGCTCCGGTAGTGGCGTATGGGGAACTACCAGAGGCGTGACTTTGGAGAAACGACTCAGGTAAAATCGTGCGCCTCATCCGAGCAGGTGGAATTGGGCGATCACACAGATTACTCTGTAGGCGAACGCGTTTACCGCTGCTTTGCCTGCCAGAACACGATACCGAAATTGACGAAGGATTCTGGCGAAACAAATCATATGCGCGACGAACCTAGTGAACCATATTCCACGAGAAGTCGGAGTAAAAAGAGATTTGAGTCGAGCCTAGACTCGGTAACTAAATACCTGCCTAAGTGTTCAAGGTCAGGTTTCGCTTAACGGATGGTTCTATTGGCCGGATCCTTTGTCTCAAACTGTCCATCTAACATTACCCAGCATGCGACTTACGAGCTGCAAAGAGGAACGTAGGTGGTTTGGAGACAGCATCAGAATCGCGATGCGTGGTACGTTTAGATGGCTGAGGCAGGTGGCTCTGCGACCACGTCGCCGTTGGCAAAAGACTTGCGCGTGCGAGCAACGTAGAAACGAGAGCTTCGCCGAACTCGTGAGCGGCAGAATTCAGAAAGGGTTCACGCACACCGTGCACCCATTTTAGCGTCGACCTCGGGAAGGATGCATTCTCCAGACGCCATGCCGCTTATGTCAAGAGTCGCATCCACTGTGATCATGATGATCATCCAGCCCCCCACCTCATAGTGGCTTCAGGAAGCTTGCATGCATAACGATTGACAACAGGGTGCTTTTGTTGCTCTCCAAGGCATGCGCGTCTCCTGCAAATGTGACTACTGCATCCTGGAACCCGAACAGCTGGGTCTTATGATGTGAGCAACGTCTTCTTGACCACTGATCAACGAAGCACTGGGTCTCATACTGCAGAGACTCCATCGTGCGGTCGTCACCGCGTGAACCGTTATTGATCCGTTATAGGCAAAGCTTCATATCAGTAGACAAGAATCGAGATGGACCAATCGTGCAGCGCCTGAATGTCGCGCGAAACAGCCGGCAAAACCTGTGTCGATTCACATCACCATGTACAGTATCGTGTTGGCGGCCACGTGAGCCCAAGATCATAATTAGCTCTGCTTATCGAATCTCGCGAGGTCATCAAACACGACCGAGGGCTTGGTTCGTAGAGATCAATCAGAAGATTTTGCACGGCATGGGGCAGGCGTTGGTGCTGATCCGGGCGGAGAGACCGACAGTGACCCGCTACGGATTCCACCCTGCAGCGTGAACAGAGCACATCATCTGTGGACAACAACGTGGGTTGTTGCGAGAGACGATTGAGTTTCAAAAGGTCTGCACTTGCTGATCGTGCCTCTGTCGAGTGCTTTCATCAAGATTGATACTGTATAGTTAGACGAGAAGTAGGCGGAAGCACCAGTTTCTGCTGACCAGTGTGCTTGTCCCCGCACTGCGCACATGGTCATTTAATGCCGGCTGTTCACCAACGCAACCATATCTGCATGCAGGCACAGCACTTGATCAGTGTGAGAGCCTCGTGTGTGCACTCATGCCACGAGCATGACCAGTGGTAGCTCTCTGTAAGCAGTTTCTTGAAGCGACGAGGTTCAGGCAAGGCACATTTTGGGGAAGGTCGCTTTGCTTTGGGCAAAGAGAGGAGACATGGCCTGTCCGTTTTGTGCCGCCCGCACGCTTGGATTGGATCTGCAGGTCGGCGCTTATCACACTGGCGGCCGCCCTAATGAAACGCGAGGGCCTGGTTGGTCGTGTCTCGGTCGGAGGAGTTGGGCGCGCAAGCGATGGTGGTGTCTACCGTAAATCGCAAGCCCGTCCCGCAGCAACGTCCCGAGAGTCCAAGTCGGTCTAGTCCCTAGGGCGAGTCACCCTGTTTGTTCACAGACCACGTCGTTGCTTTCACTTTCACTTTTTGCGAGAAACTTGGTTAGCGGCCGCTTCCAAATACTGTTTTTCGCGCAGACAGCTGAGGACAGGGAAGGATGGGATGCTGCATGGTTTGATGAGGGTGTGAGATGGGCAGCGACAAAGGGGGGGAGGGACATGCAACGCAAAATAGGGCCTCGTGCAGTCTGCGGCCAGACGCATCTTCCCTGGAGCGGAGTCGCATCGGCAGCTGAAGCAGAAGCAGCAGCAGCAGGGTACAGGATCGAAGATGGAAGAAGAAAAGACGGTGGTCGCGGAAGGATTATTGCCTAGCTGTCAGGTGCATCAGAGCGGTTAGTGCAGCGCGGAGCAGGGTGGACGCGGGCGGTGGAGAGGCTCTTTTGCTCTCAGGCTCGACGACTCTGCACCCTCTTGTCCTAGACTCGATCGAGACGCCTCGCGCTCGCGCATGGATCTCGTCTAGCGCTAGCGGCCTCTCAGACAGCGCACTAGTCGTTTAGATTGCCGTGCATGTTCACCTCGCTGCTGCTGGCCAGCCCTCGAGGTCCGCCATCCGTTCTCTAAAAGCGCCAGGGCACCTAAGCTTAACAAAGGATCGCCTCTCCTCGCACGTCTTCAAAGACGTCTGTCTGTTTGCCCTACGCGTGCGCGACTCGTCCCTCGTCCTCAAAGCACCTCGAAGCAGAAGCAGCATCAAAGCACTTCTTTGTCTCGACGCCCTTCGTTCGTGTGCTTCTTGCTCTCTGCTCGCTGCTCGCTGCCCTCCCTTTGCTCGACTCTGGCCTTCGCTCCCCATTCCACCCACAAGCCCCTGCAAGCCACCTCTCCGCCATCCAAGCAGCTCTCCCAAAACGTGCATTTTCCTTCTAGCTTCACCACAGCCACGTTTGTTGTTCATCTTTTGCGAATACCCAATACCGGTGCGACGTGTGCGTGTGACCCTGCCGTCTGCACAACCACATATCCGGGCTCCCAGATCTCTCCCCAGTCGCAGCACGCTTGATCTCAATGTAAGCCTCTTCCCCCGATCCTGGCCTTGGGTAGCGCCCTTCTGTTGCGCAACACCCGCTGAGACCCTTCTAGTGTCCATTTGGTTTGACTCGCAGCAACTCGCGTCACCCTCTGCCTCTCTCTCGACCATCCTTGCTCCGTCTGGCCGCCAGCAACGTCAGGCTTCGACACTTTCCGGGTTTCTGGAATTGTGCTGCATCAAGGTGATCCGAGAATCCACTCCTCTGGTATCCACTCCGACCATCTCACCACCACCACGGCAAAGCATCTCTCGTTGTTGCCTCAAATAACCATCGCAAAGCCATCACGCACGCCCAAGCCTCCATCTCATCTTCTCGGTTGTTCCTTTCCTCAACCGCCGCAGCCTGCATCAGTGCCGGACGCATCCTCTCACTCTACCGAATAAAGCCTGCCATCCGCCAACGTGGCTGCCAGTCTCTCTCTCACGTCACATATGATTCCCGGGTCAGATTCAATGGGTGCTCCCACGAGTTTCTCATCTCGTAGACCCAATGCTTCGAACCTTCCCAACTTCGAACTGCCTCCTCCTCAACTGTCGTCGCTGCACCAGAAGTACCACCCTTATGCTACTGCATCCCAGCCGACTCCCTCGATCCCTTCTAGCTTGACTAGTGTCGGCAACCTTTTGACCCCTCCGAGCGGCATCTCGAGCGACGGTCTCAGCCCTAACTCATCCAACATGCCGACCGGCAGCTCCCAAGCCAACCAGACGGTACCCCCCTTCACCCCCACTGGTTACATGTGGCCCCCTTCGCATACCGGCACCACTCCCTACGGCTTCCAGTCCCACAACAGCCCCAACCAGCGTGGTTTGTTCTCTCCATCTCTAAACTCGATCGTCAAGGGCAACAACTCGCCCCATTCGCATGAAAACCTCCCTCCCCCAAACTTCCCAGAGAACCCTTTCCCGACCTCCATGTCCATGTCGGCGCCTGTCAACTTGCCAGCTCTACCCTCTCAATCGTCCAGCATTGGCTCAGCGATGATGGGCGGCCACACTCCTGTGACCCAACCTTCGCCAGTGAATCACCACGATTCATACGCAAGACCTCCTCCCACGCCAACCTACTTCAACGGGTCTCAGCACAGCCACAACAGCCAATCAGCATATGGCTACTCTTCTGGACCTTCACCTGTTCAACAGAGCCCCATGAGTGCAGGTGGCCAGATTCCTCGCATGTCTCCCGCAAATGGACACGGATCTATCCCTCCTCTTCAACCACAAAATGCTCAGTCACCGTACACGCACCAGCGACCATCATACCAATACCCTCTGCCAGGTCCGGTATTGTCCAACGTTGGAAACCCGAACAGCCAGCTCGCTTTGGTAGGCGGTATGCCGCCCTCGATGATGCCAGCATACAACAGTGGACACGCAGCGCACATGCAGCACATGTACGGCCATCACCCTCAGGCTCAGCCAAACCCTCAGAACGATAGGCCTTTCAAGTGCGATCAGTGTCCTCAGAGCTTCAACCGTAACCACGATTTGAAGAGACACAAGCGCATCCATTTGGCAGTCAAGCCATTTCCCTGTGGACACTGCGACAAGAGCTTCTCCAGAAAGGACGCCCTAAAGGTAAGCGTTTGTCCCGACTTGTTTCGTCGAATGTTAGCTAATTCTCAAACAGAGACACATCCTCGTCAAAGGTTGCGGCAAAGCGCCTACCAACTCTGCAGACGGCGACAGAAAAGATGGCTCAATATCTCCAGCTATGAAGAGTGAGAACTCGAGCCCTACTGTCTCCGCCACCGCATGAGACTACTCGAGCGACGACACCTCAACATCAACAACAACGATAACCTCACGGTGATACCCTTTTGTTATTGTATTACTTGTCGTATATACTTACGCTGTTACGGACCGGAAAGCATGCATGTGGTTTTTTCTTTCTTTTCTTCTTCTTTTCTTCTCACTTTCTGTCTATCACGAAGGCGTGTCGCAGAGGATCACGGAACCGTCTTAGGGCTACATCCTCACAGGGCGTTTGACGAGCTGGCATGTTGCTGGAATTTGCGACTTTACGGACTTTAGTCCCTTGGTTTTTGCTTTTATGTTTTTGGATACCTATTTCGATTCTGGTGGTGGGCTATTAGGGGGTTTTAGCTACGGATGGAAGGACATAAACCCTTCCCCCTTTTCTCACAATAAAGCTACACATTTCTGCTCTTTACATTCGTATCAACCAGCTTTCCGTGAAATTCATTATCTAGGCGTGCATCATTACATGCAGAGAGATTCATCAAGGCAGGCAGCGCTGATGATATGCATGCCACGTGCTTTGGCTATCTTTATCTAGACTTGGCATTTCCCCAGCTCGAAGCTCTTGCTTTCTCCAGAGCTTTTTCTTTCCTTCCGACAAACACACTCACCGCCGGAACTGCTCTCTGAACGAATGGCAGATCTATATCAGTCAAAGCAGGAGGTCATCCCCTGTGGCAGCAATTCTCCCTTTGTCTCATTCGACTCGATGCTTTCGATAGCTAAATCAGGGGGATGCGCAACGTTTTTGCATGTCAGGGGGTCTGACGGTTGAAACTTGACATGAAGTTGGAGAAGGCAAGATGACGATGGCACGCCTTGAGTACCGAAAAGACGTCGCAAGCTGTGTTGATGTGCATACAATGTAAACAGTGTAGACGCTGAAAGAAAGACACTGACAGTAATGTCTTGGTAAAAGAAGAAGCTCCTTTGAATGTGTCGCGCAGTGTAAGTCTGAACTGTTTGTCGAATTGCAGCGAGCAGGAGGTCAACGTCGTCGCGCACCGTTGCATTCCTAGCCTTTGGCACCAAAACATTTACAGTAATCATCATCTCTGCCAACAACAAACAGCCCTCCTGATTCTGTCATTCCGTTCCCCTCGTCTCGGCACAGTGCTTCTTGCCTACTTGTTAATCGCTGACAAAGGCTGCCGTTGGTGTCGATTGACGATTTCGCCGTCTCGTGGTGGTTCCTTCCTTCTGCATCACCTTGTACCTTGTCCCTGCTTATCGACTCACGCCCACCTTCCTTCCTTTCCTGTTGCGCCCGCGTAAACTCGCTCGCGCCCGACTATCCTTCATCGACTCTATAGATACATCACTCATTTGTCTTTATCACGCCGCCAGCACAACCACCTCGCTCTTTACCCGCCCTGCATCTTAGTACGCCGGCCAATGCATAATTAATCACGCTCGTTTTCTCTTGATTCGACTTTCAGAGCAGGTCCCGGATCCATTGGCTAGTCTGTTGCTATCAGCCACGAGTGTTTGGATTGCAAAACAGTATACCATCAGCGCACATTTACGAGGCACTTGACAAGCAATCAAGATTACACGACTTAACCACAACAAACCTCCGCCGTCATGGCCGATCACCATCGCCGTCAGCCTCGGCCATCAACCAGGCGAGAGGTACTAGGACCTGGCGAGTCTCGCGCCAACGTCGACTCGTCCGCACGAAGAAGCACACGATCCTCGAAGGCCCCCGAAGTGTCTTCGCCCACATCGCTCCCTCACAACACGTCGCTTGTCGCCAATGGCAGCTTGGATGTACGCACAAGCAGTCCCACTGCCTCATCACCGCGCCAGGCGCGCCTCTCTTCAGCTGCACCCGAGTCACAGCGAGCCAGCAAGCGCTACTCAGAGATATCAAACTGTACAACCGCCTCAGGGTCGGGTCGCAAGAGCTTTGTTGGTCGATGGCAACTCGGAAAGACAATCGGCCAGGGCGGTTGCTCTACTGTTCGCCTGGTCAGACACAAGGATACTGGGCAGATTGGTGCCGCAAAGATCATTTCCAGGAAGATGGCCGAGACAGTTCGTGCTCAAAGCTTAGCCAACCTAGCAGAGATGCCCGACAAGTCACTGCAGGATCTTGTTGCCGCCGGCAAGGCTATGCCACCCCCACCCCCGGGTCTCTTGCGTGAAATTGCCATCATGAAACTACTCGATCACCCCAACATTGTTCGGCTGTACGATGTCTGGGAGAACCACAACGAGCTTTACCTGATCATGGAATATGTCGAGGGCGGAGAGCTCTTCCACTACATTGAAGAATGTCGCGGGCTTGGAGAAGGAGAAAGTGTCTACATCTTCCGCCAAATCGTTGCCGCACTGCTTTACTGCCACCGCATGCACATTCATCACAGAGATCTCAAGCCTGAGAACATTCTGCTGGACCGCGAGAACATCCAAGTCAAGCTGGTCGATTTCGGCATGGCCGCTTTGCAGCCAGAGGGAAAGAAACTGACTACGGCATGCGGCAGTCCTCACTACGCGGCACCTGAAGTCATCAAGAGCAGGCCGTACGATGGTGCGCGAGCAGACGTTTGGAGCTGCGGTGTCATTCTCTATGTCATGCTCACTGGAATGACACCCTTCAACTACGACCAAGACAGAAACCTCGGCGTCATGTACAGAGCTATTGCTGAAGCCGACTACTACATGCCTCCAGAGCTCAGTCGCGATGCTCAGGATCTGCTGCGCAAAATCTTTGTCCCGGACCCTCGTCGTCGTATCACAATGGAACAGATCTGGGAGCACCCTCTGCTTCACAAGTTCGACGAGGAGTGGGGATACACAGGGCCCCTTGCATCCAAGGAGGCTTGGGTTGGTCCATCTCCAATTCTCGAGGATTGGACTGTGACGCGCGAAGACGAAGTCGACAAGGAAATCCTTCGTAACATGCGTACTCTATGGCACAGTGTGCCCCAATCCGTCCTCGTGAAAAAACTCGTCAGCAATGAACCGAACCAAGAGAAGCTGTTCTACGCCGCTCTTTTGAAGCACCGCGAAGATCACCTCGAAAACTATCTTGGGGGCGCCGATGCCATCAGCTACTCTGCCAGCGACTACCAACACAACACCAACGAGCTCAAGGACCAACCTCCCCTCCCAAACCAGAAGCAGCACTCACAATCTCAATACTCCATTATGAACGACGAGCATCTTCGTACTCCACAAGCCGGTGATGAGAACCTGCCATCCGATAACAGTTACGACCCTTACCGATCTTCTCGCTATCAAAATTCGCCGAATGGTACGCCATACACCAAGGTTACTGTTCACCGCAGAGGCGAGAGTAACGGAAGCCGTAAAGCCTATATGCAGCACACCCTGCGTCATCCCAATGCACTTCGCGTTGAAATGCTGAAGAAGAATGGTCCCTCAAATTCTAGTTCCAGTCTGGTGAAGCAAGAGTACAGAAAGTCCATGACACGCTCAGTATCCAAGGCCTCAACCTCTCGCAACTCGGTAGTCAGCTCTGTTTGGCCTAGCAGCCCGCCTGTGATGCCGAGGACAGTCAGCTCGCACAAACACAAGAGGAAGGTCAGCTTTTCTCACCATCGTAAGAGCTCGCAAGCCGCTGTCAGTACCAGCGCTCGCTTCACCCCAGAGCTCCAGGCAAAAGCTAGATTCTCACAGCTCATGCATGGAAGCCCGACCCCTGATGCAAACAGCCCCTCTTGTCGTGTGGACAACGCGATTCGATCTAGGAAAGACAAATCGGTTACGCCTGCTCCTCGCACGCGACCTCGTAAGAACTCGACGGGCGCAGCGAAGACAGACATTCGCAAGGCCAGCACTGAGCTCGAACAGGCTTGTGAGGAGGCCTTCAACCGTTGTTCCTTCAGCTCAAGCGTGTTCACAACGGCATCGGCAACTGAGAAGGCTGGTTACGAGACTCCTCCATCATCCGTCTCTAAGAGGGATTCTGGTAGCTCAATCAAGGACCACGCCGCACCTCGCCCTCTGCCTGCTCTTCCCACAGATACACCCAATACCTTCATCACCCGCACACTTGAAGAAACACGCCACAAGCTTGCAGCACGAAGCGCATCCGAAGGAAATGATGGCTCTGCTAAAATCGAACAAGTCCTGGCCAACCTTGACAGAATTATGCCTGGTGACAAGCGTGCCGTTTCGGCTCCTGACCACCATGTGATGGACAACAGAGCACCACTGCCAATCATAAGCGAAGAAGGCAGACCAGAGGGCTCTCATGGGCGTCCTGATACAGCCCACAGATACAGATCTGTCACAGCTCCCGTACAGGAAAGGACGGTCCGCATGGTTCAGCCTTCATCACCTGCCACACCAAAGAGTCCATACAACTGGCGTTCAGTAGAAGAGCCGGCCTCAGAGATATCGCAAAACACTGTCATCGACAGGACTCGTCTCACCGTGCCCACCATCGACCCTCGTATGGTTCGCAAGAAGAGTAGCGACAGTGAAATACCGTTGAGCCAGATCTCTTCTCAAGGATCTCAGGAGGGCGCAGTCAAGAAGAAGTCTTCCTGGTTCCGCAAGTGGAAGGAGCCTTCTGCTCCCACTACCGATGACAGCCATCTTCGTCCCCGTTCGCCCATGCCCTGGAACGAGACAGCTGGTCAATCCGACAAGCCCAGTGCACTCAACAGGGACAATCGTCCCCCTCATCTGGATCTGACCAATGCCCAGGTGCCTGCACCTAAATCTTCTTCGAGTAGCGAGTTCCCCATGCGCCGTGAAAGCAAAGGCTTCAGCAAATGGTTCAGCAGAAAGAAGGATTCGGACAAATGTAAGTTCGTTGATCATAGAAGCTCCATGATATTTACTAACTCGGTTTCAGTATCTCCTCCTTCTGCTGCTACCTTTACCGGTCCGCTCAGTCCATTCTCGACAGGCCCGCTCTCGCCCCTACCACCAACCACTCCTACCTCAGCTGGTGGTGATAACACGACACGCTCTTGGTTCTCTCGATTCCTCCGTCTACGGCCCGAAGTCCGTACCTTGGCTTTCAATGTTCCGCGTACCCGGGCAAGAACAGAGTTGGTACGCATGTTGCGCGAGTGGCAACGACATGGTATCAAGGATTTGACCTACTTCCCTCAAGACAACGCGATCACGGCAAGCATTGATAAAGTTAACTCCTTGGGCATCAAACCAGTCACCTTCAGGATTGAGTTGTTCGTTGTGCTCAAGAATGGCAGAAAAGCTGGACTCTCTTTGGCGAGATGTTCGCAAATGCGCGGTGCGGCCAGTTCGTTCCGCAAAGTGATCGAAGTTCTGGAGCAAGTCGGCAGGGACCGTGGTCTACTCGTCGACGATGAAAGCCAATGGAACGAACTCTGTGGCATCTTGGCCTAGAAGAAGACCACATCTGCGTCTTAGCACTGCTGCACTCGTTTCATGGATTTTGCGACGCTCTTGCGAACGCTCTTCTCACGTGGAAACTCCTTTGTTCTCAAATTTCTCTTCATTGTACTTGGTTGTTGGGATGTTGGTCTTGCCAAGCGAGTGATACCTTTTTCTCGGAGTGGAGTTTTGTTTTTAGGGAAACAGTTTTGACCCGTCCAGCATCCAACCCGGAGTTTTTCATTTGTTTCACAGAATGGCGTATTGAGGAGCGAAGATTTCCTTTCTTGAGCAAATGAATTGCGGTTCGTCGTTATGTTTTCTATTGTCTTTTCTGTTATCGTCAGCTTTCTTTACTATTGTAGCATACTGGAAGAAGACAGAAGACCAGGAAAGAATAAGAGCTGTAGGAAAGAAAGGATGGGAGATGGAAACAGCACACTACGCTATAATGTTAATGAACACACTTGATTTACCTTTATCGCATATTTCCACACAAGTTCTCTTTCCATCACTTATACCACCAGGTCGGCAAGACCCGCCTCATAGTCTACCACGGGACGACAGCAATTCATCGGTTGTCTGCCTTGTATAGTTAATCGCTACCGTGTCATACAGTTGTATCCTGCCTTTCCATGTGCAAAAAGTATCTGACGCATGGCTATATAAGAAATGCACAGTACTTTCGAGGAGAAGAAGATTCTCCATTGCGATCATTTACATTCCAGACTATCATATACGTCTTGGGTTTGGAGAGCATCGTGGTGAACAGCGAGGACATTGCCTTGGTGCTGTCAATGATTGTTTTGTCCTTTTTTGGTGGATTATGAATGGTTTGGATCAAGCCGACTTCATCTAAGTCGCAGTGGTTTAGTGGTAAAATTCGTGCTTGCCATGCACGAGCCCCGTGTTCGATTCACGGCTGCGACAATGTTTTGTTCGTTTGGGTTGTGAGGAAACGAGCGTCATGCCAACATTTTGCTCGGACCAACCGTGATGGGCTGTCGACTGAACATTCATACCTAACTACCAACCAACCGTTTGTTTTGTATCTCTCTCCAATCCACGCTGCTCAATTGCCGACCTTACGCGATACATAACACCAGCCACCTCCGTCCCCGAATTGACTCGACCGGACTCACCTACAATCAACACACAACCATGGCGCAAAACGTGGTGCTCGTAACGACGATGGGAGAAATCACAGTAGAGCTCTACACCGAACACGCACCAAAGGTATCGCTCCCCAATCTTCGAGGCCAGCCTTCGCAGTACTGACATTTCACAAACAGACCTGCCACAACTTTTCCACGCTAGCAAGCAGAGGCTACTACAACACCACCCCCTTCCACCGCATCATCCCCTCCTTCATGATCCAAGGCGGCGACCCCACCGGCACCGGTCGCGGCGGCGCATCCATCTACGGCGACAAGTTCGACGACGAATTACACCCTTCATTGCGTCACACGGGCGCTGGTATCTTGAGCATGGCAAATGCAGGACCGAATACAAATGGCAGTCAATTCTTTATTACACTGGCGCCGACGCCGTGGTTGGATGGCAAACATACTATTTTTGGGAGGGTCAAGGGTGGGATGAAGATTGTGCAGAGGATGGGGTTGGTTAAGGTTGATAAGGAGGATAGACCTGTGGAGCCGGTGAAGATTTTGAGTGCGAGGGTTGAGGAGGGAGGGTTATGAGTGATTGGAATATGAAAGAGCTTTGGGATCATATAAAAGACGAGTTCTGCAAAATGGAGTTGGGGATGATGATATCAAGAATAGACCACAAAAGGTGGGTTGGGAAGGAGCCCACATGCAAGAAGGCAACACCTGCTCCTTCCCGAGTGAGAGAGAGGATGTCGATCTCAAAACTAGCGGTCGCGGTCGCGGTCGCCATACATTATGGTTGATACGGGTCCATTGGATGTCACGAAGCTCTCGTGGCAGACCCGGCATCGCGGCCCTGGGTGGAGGTTCTCAACTTCATGATTAGAAGACTGGCTTGCGCAAATTACTATTACATTCTTGTATCAAAACCGGCAAAAAGCTACACCACCGTACTCCACACCACAATCTCGCACTTCATCGACATTAATAACCATGCTTGGCCAGCTCCTTCTCAGTCCACTCCCAGAGTTCCTCAACCTTCTTCGTATTTTTGGCCCATCCACTGCCTGAGTTATTGCTACCAACAGGATTGAAGTAATATCCCTCCCTAACCTCTTCCTTGGGTGCCGTGCAAGCCCAAAGCTGGTTCTTAGTACCCTGAGGCACAGTCTGCATGAACAACCCACCCACAGCAGCCATTCCATATCTAATAATCATACTGTCGCGTCGAGTGCTCGCAAACAAATCAGTTTTGATGACTCCAGGATGCACTGAAGCAGCAGTGATGGAAGGATAGTGAGCAGTCAATCCACGGGAGTGCAGAATATTGGCCAACTTTGCGCCTCCGTAGCGAGGCCAGGTGCCGTAGGTTTCGGCGGCGGCTTGGTCGTAGATGATGCCGCAGTCACGGGGAGCCAGTTGGTGTCCTGAGCTAGACAATGTCACTACTCTGACATCGGCATTGGGTTCCTCTGCTGTCTTGAGAAGTACGGGCAAGAGCAGTTTGGTCAACAAAGCGTGTCCCATGTGGTTGGTTCCAAACTGAATCTCATAGCCTTGCTTGGTGGTGCTGTAGGGCACTGCCATGATACCTGCATTGTTGAGCAGAATATCCAATCTCTGCTCCTTTTGCTTAAAGGCGTCCGCAGCGGCCTTTACAGATGCAAAGTCGGTGAGATCCAAAGACAAGAATTCGATTTTTGCATCTGGGACTTGAGTCTTGATCTCGTCAATTGCGGATCTGGCTTTTGATTCCGTGCGTGCGGCCAGGTAGATTTGCGATGGGTTGTGCTTTGCAAGTTGCAAGACTGATTCTTTGCCCAAGCCAGTGTTTCCTGCAAGGGTTTCACGTAAGTATTTCGATTCAATTATCCATCGCTCTGGGGAGACTCTGTACCTCCAGTTACAAGAATGACTTTGCCGGAAAGGTCGGGAATGTCGTTTTCGGGTTCGAACGACTTGCCACCGAAGAGACCGAACATTTTGGATGATGTTGGGTGAGTCAACTGTTGATACTGTGTGAAGGATCGTGCTTTGCTATTTGAGTCGATGCGTGTGTCAAGTATGTAGAAGTGTAGATCAGTGTCAAGGGGTGCTTGATTCAAGAATCAAGAACCAATCTTTGTGGGGAGAAAGCTTGACCTTTAATTACATTCAAACTCTCCTAGCATTCAAGGCTACAGCATAGAAGAGCCCAATCACGGGTAGGCCGGAGGTGTGAGGGGTTTCTATGATGGCATTACTCATACCACCCTTTTGTGAGACGTACCTCAGTGGAACGCGCAGCAAAGTACAGGAAGAAGGTATCAAATCATGGTTGCTATTGATTGGAGTGCATAAAACGCCTCTATCGCGAAAGGAATCCATCTTTCAGAAAAGCAAAAGGCGTGAGAAGCCGGCCGTGGTATCTAGTAATTCTCAAATCCTTCAACAAACGCCATGTTTCCGAGAAACGCCAACATCGAATTCAAGTCATGATGTGGTAGTAGGTGAAGATCGTAATCATCTCTGGCAGCTCATGAAAGGTCGATTCATCGCTCCATATCGCTCATCCATCCGTTGTTAGCAAGACCCATCTTCATATCCGGTATCTGCTGTCCATAGTTTCCCATTTCGTTCTCGCTGAGGTCTCCCCATTCGTTACCGCTTCCAGCGTCAAAGCTGCTTCTTCCACTGAAGACTTCAGATTCTTCTGGAATAGTCGGCGCGCTCACGGCACCCCAATCGAGGTTTGCCAAGTCAGGGTACATCTGGAGCAGAGCAGCCGGAAGTATAGGATGAAGATGAGGCTGGTTCGTCATAGGGGGTGGGGCTACAAAGCCTTGGTCGCTCTGCATTTGTCGTTGGGCATGCTCTTCTGCCCACTGTTTCTGTCTTTCGGCAGCTTCTTCGTCCAGCAAAGGCTTAATACACACACGTCCAGCTTCTGAGCGGAAATGCCGGCCAAGAGCGTCGGCGCGCGCAAAACGACGGCCACATCCCCACTGTTCTCCATTGCTGAGTTGACCCTTGCAAACGAACTTCTTTTCTCCCGAATGCAAACTCTCGTGTCGCTTGCGATCGTGCTGGCGAGCGAAGGCCTTGCCGCACACAGTGCAGACAAATGGCCTCTCGTCGGTATGGGTACGAAGGTGAGAGCGTAAGTTGTATGCGCGAGTAAACTTCTTGGGACACAGTGTGCACTGGAAGGTGGCAGGGTGTTTCTGAGTGCGCTTGGGGTCGTTGCCTCCGCTGGCTGCTCTTTCAGGGTTTGCGAGATCCAAGATGTAATCGCGCTGAGGAACAGACGAGGTGGAAGAGCGTCTAGACAATCCACTTGTAGAAGAAATGGACGAGGGCGATGGTGAGCGCGAGCCGCTATGACGCATGTCGAACGGCGACAGGGAGTTTGTCCCTGGTTGTAAAGAAGGAGATCTACCTCTTCCTGCGACCGAGGGAGTTACGGGTCGCGATCCAACGAAAGTGTCCGATTTGGCGCGCATTCGGTTGCGACTGCGATCTGAGAGTGCAAGGTCAGTAAAGAGTTAAATTACACGCGAGTGCGACGCTTACTCCTTTCCGGTGGACTGAGTGCATCCTCCGGTCCAGCACCGTCTGGAGGACCAAAGCTGGGTACTCTCGAAGGAGGGGCGAAATCGATGTTGATTTCAGGAGGAGACATGGTGTCAGCCATGCCTATCTCGTTGGGGGTACCGCCGTTGCTCAGCTGAGGAAAGGGCTCAGCTCCTGTGAGTGACGCAGTCTGGTATACGTCGAAGTTATTCTGCTGTACTTGGTATGCCATGTCATTCTGCAAGGCGAAGCCGTTCGCCGTGTTGAAGTCTGGAAGCGCTTGCTGGGATTGAGGCAGCAACCGCGGCGACACGGCCGGACTAGGGCCTGGACTGATATGAGGTGGAATGTGCGTATCGGACAGGGAAAATTGACCGAGGCCGAGGGCATCAGGAAACATAGCAGCGTCGGTTTGAGGGTTCAGCATGGGCGAAGCATCGAAGCTGTCGGCTGTAGGTAAATATGGTGAGGCCTGGTTGGAATGCGACGAAATCTCCGAGTAGGCATCGGATGGTGAGCGACGGTGCGACTGGAAAGCCTGACCAGCGCCCCAATCGTTGCCATGATACCCCGGGGGCGGGTATGCAGCGCTCGCGGGGTCGAGCGATTCGGATCGCTGTCGATTGACCTGGTTGAATGAAGCCTGCTGATATGATGGTGACGCGTGAGGGCTGGGACTTTGTGATGAGCGGCGCAACTGAGGCTGTAGAAGATGAGGTGGGGTTGGATTGTGATGTGTCGCAGCCATAGGTTCCACTAGCGACGGGTTGGAAGTGCCGTAAAAGAGGTTTGGATCCAGCTGGTGCTGATTAAAGTCAAAGCCCGGGAACGAGTTGGAGTCTTGTTGAGGCAGGTTGTTAGGCGAAGGTCCGTTGAGCGACAGGTTGGTCGCGCTGAGAGATGTGGGAGACAGGTTCCCGCTCAGGTTGCTGCTGCTGCCGTTGGGACTATAAAGGCTAGGAGTGCGAGCGCTGAAGAAGCTGTTGTTGTCGAAGCCCGGAGATTGGAAGTCCAGCAAGGTAGCTTGGGGGTCAAGGAATTGCTGTTGGTTATTGAGATTGTTGGCTTGAAACTGTTGCTGAGTATCATAAGGATTGGAGAAAGGTTGGAAAGAGTCGGCCGAGACGGGAGGTGATAAGTGAGAAGACGAGGCCGAGCGATGGCGCTGGTCTTGGTTGGCCATGGTGAAGGGAGTGATGGGGTGCTTTCTTTAGATGTCTTCCAATATCATGGCCATATGCGACAAGGGCGTCGAGGCTGTGGGGAGGCTGTATAAAGCACGAATGCACGCCGACTATAGCGCAGGAATGAGAAGTATACCTCTGCCTGAGGCGGTGCAAAATGCTTCGGGGCGGAGCACAGAGATGCGGATTCGGGTTTGTTCTGGTAGGAAGAAACAGAAGAGCGAAGGGCGCGCATGGCAGAAACGCAGAACAAGGCAACGACCCTCTACCCTACCTGTAATAAGCAACAGCCCAAGCCGACGCTCGATTGGATTGGGACTGCCCCGAACTTCGAAGAACAGAGTCAAAGCGCCGTCACGGACAGCTCCACCCCGACTCATGCAGTTTCCTTTTGATTATCAGATCAATCTCCGTCACCTGCTTTGCTCACAGCTCGCTTTACTCGCAATAATTCTACCATCTATCATTCCGCATTGCAATTTCCTGCTATTGCCGACCAGCGCAGTGCGACAAGAATGCCAAAACCTGCAGAACCTATGAGTTCACCGGTCAAGGGACCCGCCAATAGAAACGTGTGTCGCATGCTCTAAGCCCCGCTCGAACGAACCTTGCTCGTTGACTCCCGATTTCACGTGTTGCGCTCTATGCTTTGAACCTTTTCCCGCTTCGAGGCTTGCAGGATGCCCATCGACATCCTGCGCAACACGATACTCCGTGTCTGCGCCCCGGGCGCCAGTTGATCGCACATGGAATCAGTGATGCAACCCGCGCCAGATGTTTACCTAAGGGAGCTCTTTTGTTGAAAAACTGCACCGTGATGCAATGCAGAACTAGACATGGTTTATTGCTTACACAGCCACCTCCATGTTTTTCGGCCTTGATCATTTCGGCTGTTACACGCAAAAACACATTTCCTCACCTCCTGCTCTCGTTCCTGCATGTTTTTTGTGGGTTCCTGCTGACTGTCGGGTATCGATAACGTCACATCCTCTCTGTGTGCAATAGTATGTAACACGTATAGGTAGTTATAGAAATGCACAATGCTTTTAAGCAAGAGAATATATCATCGAGAAGCAATATACTCTAGGCTCTTTGTGGATACTACCCTGGAAACCATTATGCCTTTCCACAAAGAAGATATCGCGTAAGATCTTCGAGATGCTCTATCGCAAGGAACAGTACGAACCGAAATGCTCTACCTCTGTTTGACTATCCAGCCTATCAGTATCTCTGATATTGTCGTCCATGGTAAGTGTTCTTTCTCCAGGGACTCAGTCAAAGTCTGACATAGACCTGACGGCAACATGGCTGCATAGGCAAAGAACAAGCATGACTATATGGAAATGATTGATGGAAACACCTGCGCCGAAGCAGCAGGGAAGGAGAATCATGAATGCATTTTTGAAGACTCAAGCTAACCATACTACAAGCTGCTCAGCCACCACATAAAAGCCAGCTGGATAATGTACGAGTAAACGAAGAGGAAGTAAGTCCTCTTGGTCCTCTGCGAGCGGGCGATAGGGTTGTGGGCGCCTGAGGCAGTATCCGGGAGAATGACATATTTGAGCGAGCGGAGCTGCTTAGGTCAGTATTCAGGACACACGAAGGAGAGCAAATTGTATGACTCACGAGGAAGAAGGCGTTAGCCAGGTAAGTGTACGCAAAGACAGACCAGCCAACATAACCACCAGTACCCTTGCCGCCTGTCATGATGGTGGCCAGGGCAATTGTGAAGATGATACCGACAAATTTGTAACCAGAATAGGCAACCAGATCCAGCCACTGAGACTCGTTCGAGATGTTCAAGAGGTATGTGCCAAGTTTAAGGAGCAGAAGCTCGATGATGACAACAGCAAAGGCGTTGGTAGCAGTCAGGCCGAGCAACTCTGGACGGAAAGCGCCTTGCAGACCGGCGAGGAGGGTAGAAAGGAGAATGTAGGTGACAAAAGCCATGACGGGAATGTACATGTCGGGGCTGTTGATGTCCTCGCGAGGAGGCAGGAACATAGGACCTGACTGGCCACTGGATGCCATGGGCTGCTGTTGGCGCGACCAGGGACGATGACGCCAGGGGAAGAGGACTATAAAGAGCTTGTTGACGACGTATTTGTTCGAGACGTTGAAGTAGTGCTTCATGGCTGAGACATTGACATAGCGATTGAACTGGCTAGGCATCAGTAGGGAAACTTATATCGGTGGTACAGTGTCATGACGAACGTTTTGCTCCATGTACTCCTGACCAGCAGCGACGGCCGTCTTGCCCATCTGGAAGCCCATCTGGGCAGTAGGATCGTTGATGAAGCCGCCAAATGGAGGCTGGCCGTAGTTGTTTGGGGCATAGCCATACTGCTGCTGCTGCTGGGCTTGCTGCTGTTGCTGTTGTTGTGTCATGGGCGGAGGAGGAGAGCGCAACTGCGGGACGGTCGAAACGTGCTGAGGGACAGGATGGTGGAGGGGAGGCGACTGAGCCGGGCCCATGTTGGAGTAGGGACCGCGCTGCATGGTCAGAGGGCTGATGTCGAGACGTCTCTGGTGTTAGGAGGTGACTTGTCCACTTGCTTCGACTCGTAACTGCCAACAGCCAACAACAACCGAAGCTCCAACTGCACGTCAGGCTTGGCGGCCCCACCGCCCGGCAGTCGGTCGCATTGGACAGGTCGAGCCAATGCGACCCGCCTGTACGAGTATGACACTTTATTCACCAACTACTCGGCCAACATGCTGGACGTTTTCGAAATCATCACAACCTCGGGTGTCGTCGTCTGGAGCCGCACATATGCTCCTGTTGCACAGAAAGTCGTCAACAGCCTGATTAATGATGTCTTTATCGAGGAGCGCGCCCAGAGCCTGCAGAGCCAACCGCGGAATGCCACCTTCAAGACAGACAAATACACTCTCAAATACACCCACGCCAAAGACTCTGGTCTGATCTTTGTCGCCGTCTACCAATCCATCCTCCACTTGTCATGGGTCGACAATCTGCTCGATGTTGTCCGTGGCCTCTTCGTCAAGCAATACGCACATGACCTCAAGACAAAGAACACGACCAAGCTGCACTGTTCCAACTTCACTCCGACCTTCGATGCTCTTGTCCAGAAGCTCGACAAGACCCAATCTTCAGCTCCGCGACCAGACGACCAAGACCATGAGACTGACTCGCCCGCCGACCTGACCCCACCTTCGAGCTCTGCTGGCGACGATCAAGACCACCCACCACCGCCTGCCCCCGTCCTCAAGAAGCCTGCTCCTAGACAGGTCACCGATACCATCTCGGCCTCTACAGACGCTACCCCTATTCCAACACCAGACACATCGCGCCCTGGCTCGCCTGCCGTCAGCCAATTGCTCGAAGGAAAGAGTCCCCGAGGCTCGCGCCGTTCACGAAAGGCTGCTCTTGCTGCCTCTTCGGCCCCCGCCTCTTCTGGCGATGAAAAATCTCCCTCTCGCAAGCCCGCACCTGTAAAGAGACCGACTGCAAAGTCAAAGCGCACATGGGACGCTCATGGCTTCGGTGCTGAAGAGGACGAGGACACGGTTCTGGATTACTCAACACAAAGCCTAGACGATGCTCCAGCTGCTCAGTCAACACTACAGCCCGTTCGTACCGACGATATGGGGAGCAGAACGGCCAAGGGCCAGTTTGTCCTCAAGGATCTGGATGATGCAGTCGATGCCATTCTCGCAGAGTCAAAGTCCAGGAAAGACCAAGTCGATACGGATGAGTCAAAGGGACTGGTAGGAACTGGACTTGGAGCTATCAGTGGCTATTTCCGCAACATGGTCGGAGGCAAGACCTTGACAGCCGCCGACCTGGTCAAACCGATGAAAGCCATGGAGGATCATCTTCTGAACAAGAACGTTGCCCGCGAAGCAGCTGTCCGTTTATGCGAATCCGTCGAGCGCGATCTCATTGGTCTCAAGACCAGTAACTTCACCACCATCGACCAGACCATTCGCGATTCCATGTCCAAGGCCCTCACGCGCATACTGACCCCTACCTCCTCCCTTGACCTGCTGCGCTCAATCACAACGACTATCTCCGGCTCCAACTCCAGGCCTTATGTCATCAGTGTTGTTGGTGTCAACGGTGTCGGCAAGTCGACCTCTCTTTCCAAACTTGCTTTCTTCTTCCTTCAGAACAACTTCCGTGTCCTGGTTTGTGCTGCCGATACCTTCCGTTCTGGTGCCGTCGAACAACTACGCGTCCATGTGCGCAACCTTTCGGAATTGACTGCTCGTGAGAATCTTGGTCATGTCGAACTTTTCGAGAAGGGTTACGGCAAGGATGCTGCTCAGCTAGCCAAGGAGGCCGTCGTCTATGCCGCTGAGAACGCTTACGACGTTGTACTGATCGACACTGCTGGCCGCCGACACAACGATACCCGTCTCATGTCATCTCTTACCAAGTTCGGACAGCTCGCAAACCCAGACAAGATCTTTATGGTTGGCGAGGCTCTCGTAGGCACAGACTCGGTTGCCCAGGCTCGCAACTTCTCCGCGCAGTTCGTGGACCGCCAAGGGAAGGGTCGTGGGCTTGATGGCTTTGTCATTTCAAAGTGTGATACTGTTGGCGATATGGTTGGTACCCTCGTCAGCATGGTTCACGCTACCGGTATCCCGGTTGTCTTCTTGGGCGTGGGTCAACATTACGGCGATCTGCGTGGTCTGAACGTCGGTTGGGCTGTCGACAAATTGATGAAGTAGTCATGACTCGGTTCTTCTCTTCACGTTCTTCTTTATAGCCATCTATTATAATACGATTACGGCCTCTCCATGTATATGAAACCAAGACCACTTTCTTGCCTCGACGCTCCACCGGATCTGCCGCGGTCTTCTCTCGCTCTCAGCAGCGCGAACCTCGCACTTTCTTTCCAACCATACCCAAGTCAGCAACGATAACCCGCATACTATCGGTACCACCGAGGTCTGGGCCATGCAACCCCCTCTGTCACTTCGGCAGTTACCATGCAAGCGGAGGTTGCCATGTATGGAGGCTGGAGCTGAGGAAGGAGGGGCACTTTCCCCGCATTTGATGTCGTGGTTCTCCGTCATGTATAAAAGCACGCCTGAAAACGAGGCATTGCAGATCCCAGTTCATTCTTACTTCTTTGCATATTCTTACTTCTGTACCAAACTCTTTGAGAAACTCTGATTCCAACCATGTCGGAAATGAAAGCTGTACACTACGAGGGAGCCTTCAAGGTTTCTGTCAAGAATGTTCCATTGCCAAAGCTCGAACACCCCGATGATGCTATTATCAAGGTGACTACTGCTGGTAAGTCATTTCTTCTTTCTACAGACAATTGAATTGTCTGGTTCGTCCATGCTCGACGTCAAGCTATACTGCTACAGCACATATCCAACTATCATTCCACTTACATGACTTCATTTGCTGACCTTGTCTACAGCTATCTGCGGCAGTGACTTGCACATGTACCAAGGCCGAACAGCTGCTGAATCAGGCCTTGTCTTTGGTCACGAGAACATGGGTGTTGTCACTGAAGTGGGTACTGGAGTAACACTGCTCAAGAAGGGCGATCGTATTGTGCTTCCTTTCAACGTGGCAGATGGTAGATGCAGAAACTGTGAGAAGGGAAAGACAGCTTTCTGTACTGGTAAGTCACGATGTATTCCTGTTGGCTAGGAAAACGTACTGACAATGTCTTCAGGTGTCAATCCTGGATTTGCAGGAGGCGCCTACGGTTACGTAGCGATGGGTCCGTATCAAGGAGGTCAAGCACAATACCTCCGTGTGCCCTATGCCGACTTCAACGCTCTCGTACTTCCTCCTGGTACTGAGCACGAGGCTGACTTCGCTCTTCTCGCTGATATCTTCCCCACCGGCTGGCACGGTCTGGAACTATCCGGCTTCCAACCCGGTGACACCGTAGCAGTCTTCGGTGCCGGCCCTGTAGGTCTGATGGCCGCTTACTCCGCTGTTCTGCGAGGAGCTAGCAAAGTGTTCGTCGTTGATCAAGTCAAGGAGAGATTGGACGCTGCAAGAAAGATTGGATGTGAGGGTGTCGACTTCACCAAGAGCGACCCTGTCAAGCAAATTATTGAGCTCAACGGTGGAGAGATGGTCGACCGTGCTGTCGATGCTGTCGGCTACCAGGCTGTTGACAAGAGTGGTAACAAGGAGCAACCTAACATTGTTCTTGACCAGCTCATTATGGTCACCAGACCTACAGGAGGCCTCGGCATCCCCGGTCTCTATGTTCCATCTGTAAGTGTTTTCCCTTGCTTCAAACACCATACAAACACAACAGCTAATTCTGTAAACAGGACCCTGGTGCTCCAGACTCGCAATCCGCCAAGGGACAGATCCTCATCTCCTTCGGCAAGCTCTTCGAGAAGGGTCTTCACCTCGGTACAGGCCAATGCAACGTCAAGGCCTACAACCGTCAACTCCGCGACCTCATCGTCTCTGGCCGTGCTAAGCCTTCTTTCGTCGTCTCTCACGAAGTCGATATCGATGAGGCTGTCGATGCTTATGACAAGTTCGACAAGAGGATCGATGGTTACACCAAGGTCTTGCTCCACCCCAACGGACCTTTGGACAAGTTCTCCATCTAGAGCTTGACCTCTACAATCTCTGTTGGAACTTGAATGGGGTGCCTTATGTTTGGCGAACCAAATCTTGGACGATATTTTTTGGACTGTAACATGTAGTTAACGATTGAATGAGCAGAACTCTTTTGGTTTAAAATAACTTTTGACCCTGATCTGGTCGGACCACGCGTTTGATCGATGCTTGTACATAAAGAATGTACTGGACCCCTTCACGTAGAGAAGCTGTGCTCCTAACATATTATTGGCCGTGCTCAGACAACTGATTCCTCTAAAATAGTGCCACTCTGTATCAAGCTTGTGAATCGATTATTTCAAGTTGTTGATAGCCGACCTGTAAGGCAAGTTAAGAAAGCGGAATCGCCTGAAGCTGAGCTAATATCAGTACAAGACGACAGACACGACTATATCTATCAGAGATTGACGTGATCATGACGGAGTTGATATTAGATATACACAAAAAAGGAAACCAGTCTATGTTCTCAAATCGCATAGTTCTCAGCATGCAGATACACCTCATCTCTACCAGGCATATTCCACACCGACCTCTGCAACTCAGCAACTGTATTGCTAACATCAACCCTCATACTCGGTGGCCCACACACAAACACACAAGTTCGTCGTCCAGTCCACTCTCTACTCATTTCCCTGAGCATAAACGGAATATCCGGTCTTCCATACTCGGTGCTCCAGCCCGTCTTGGTCGACTTGACAGCAGCAGGCAAGAACGCAAACCGCATGAGATTCTTCTGAAACTCTGTTGGTGTGGAGGGGAATCCAAAGTCAAAGTCACCATGGGGTGGTGTTGTGTCTTTGAGATAGACCGGTGCGGCTGGGTCGGGCAGAGGAATGGACATTTGCTGCGATTTCCGCTTTTCAGCCAATGTGAGTCGAGGAGAGGGTGATCGCTCGGATGACGGTGGAGGAGAGACACGACCGTTGCGTGATGCACTTCTCATAGGCAATAAATGTGCTTGTGGCAGTGGTCTGACTCGATCCTCGTTCTCGCGTCTGAGTACTTTCTCTCGTTCTGGATCGCCTGCTGCTTCTTCCATGATTAGTGCAGAGTGTCTGTTTGTGTTGGCAGAGATGGTGGAGAGTCTGTTGTTGGCAATGTTCTGGAAGGCTTCGTTGACTTTGTTGTAGAACATCATGCTGATTGGTCTGGTGGGTGTTTGTGCAGAAACCAGTTCTCCAGTCCTGGCTTGTCTTTTGGCAGCAGTGATGTAGAACTGACACTGCACGGTATCCGGGGGCGCAAATTCTCTGCAGATTCGCAGTTCTTCTTTAAACCAGTCCAATGTCTCGGGACGTTTGAGGGCCCAGATTACTTGGACGGTCCTCGTCACCGCCTTGCCATCTCTTAAACGTTTGATCAGGTCGAGCAGTTGAGAGACTAGTGCTGTGATACCACTGCCACCAGCAAAGAGGACCACATGGTCGAAAGAGTCCAAACTTCTTCTCATACCACCATAGGGTCCATCAATGAAAGCACGATAAGTATGCCAAGGTCCATTCTCCAATGCACTTTCCAAAACCTTCTTAGTAAAACCACCGAAAGGTCGAAAGACTAGAACCATGTCCCTATACTCTTCACCATACTCAGAAGGGAAGTCGTCACTCCATAGAGATGCAATGGTGAAAGGATGATTCTCAAACACCGAGATACCAGGCATCCTTAGATAGACATATTGTCCAGGTTTCCATTTCACCTGCGTTGGGATGGTGACTTTGATGGCGTTCTCAGGCATCAGCGTGACGGCTGCCTCCTCGCCTACCAACCACGATAGCCGAGAGTAGTTTGTCCAGTTCAGGAAGAACAAGCGTACGACATACGAAACAAACCATATGGCAGTAGTCGCCCACAAGTATTGCCAGGAAGTAAGGAAGTTCTTGCAGTGCCAGAAGAGCATGCCGAGGAAGGCAATAGACACAGGCACATGTAACGCCACAAACAATTCGTACATCTTGCGGCGAAATGGAGGCAAGGAATGCACACAAAGAAAGATGAGAGGCACCAGTGCCGCAATTCCAGATCCGTAAACATAGATTCCAGAGCCGCCGAGAGCCGATTGGAATACACCCAGTCCACCATCAGACCAGATTGGTGTGACGTAGAAGGGGATGGTATGGATTAGACTCAGAAGCAAGCAAAGATATGCAAGCCATCGATGCAGAACGTTCAGTCGCTCGTGTCCAATCCCAGTGAGGAAAGAGATGATGTTGGCTTTCATGCTAAGACCGACGATCCACGGCATCATTGCAACCGCAATCATGCCTGCTCGGATGGCCAGTGGCGGAGACCCAAATTGAATGCTCTGCCAGTACAGAGGTTGAGGAATGAAGCAATAGAGGATAACGAAGACCAATGCGAGCGAAACTATAACTACCGCACCGAGCGATGGGAATATGATCGGCCTCCACCCTTTTTTCAATCTGAGGACTGGTATAGGACGATAGAATGCAAATCGGAAGAGTGCGATGGCGTTGTTAATCAACCATAAAGAGGAAACCGACGATTGCATTTTCGGTTGCTCAGGTAGTGGTCCTTCACGCGGGAAGAATTTATGTGTTGATCTATCGGTGCTGAGTACTGACAATTCGTAATCTGTCGCAGGAGACTCGATCATCGCTGATGCCGCGGCATCTTCTTTGTAAAGTGCCGTCCGTATCTTGTCCGTCCAGATGTGGTAGAGATGCAACAGACATGCAAAGACGAATATGATTATGCAGAAGTAGACCCATCCAAGAGCATATTTGCCAGATTTGGACCACGGGTCTCGGGTATTCGCTTCGATCAGACCGGCTGGACTGGTGCTGTTCAAGGGTATATTGATTCTTTTTTCAAGTCTTTGGGAGACACTTTCGTGGACGTTGTGAATTGTCCCTTGTAGGTGCGAGGCTGCCTCGCTCGCGAGTCTCCGGGCGACGTTCGACATGGATTCCGAAGTCTTTCCAGGCGCGACACGCCTATCCGCTGTTAGGGTCGAGTTCCAGAGGGAGTTTCGGTTTTGTGGTCCAGTTTTCAAGAGAATTGCTGGAGTTGTCACATTCGTGAAGCTGGGCAGATGGTATCAAAGCAATCGTGGAGGTCACTTTCCAAATTCCAGCCGGTGAGATGCGCGAGGATTGCGCAACAGTCAGATTGCGTAGGCCTTCTACAGTAGCATACGTGTGTTGTGTCTCAGACCGATAACCTGGGTTTAGATGATGTAAGATCCAAAGGTACCAGTGTTTACTGTTGTGGTTGCGAGTGAGAAGGAACAAGACACAGAGTGATGCGGAGGGAAAGAAGAGGACAACCTTAACCATAACTGTTCATCGACACTGCAAGGGTCCACTAGATAACTATATGTCGAGTGCCACATCAGGAGTCCAAGCCGTGACTCCCATTGCGAGTGGGGGTCGTCACATCCGAGGCGATGATCTTTAGCACAAAGAACTCGTCGAGGCGACCTTGGATAGTATGGTTACATGCACGCGGGGAGTCTTGTGTGCCACACCAACGAAGCGATATTGGCTGGACTCGGCCAAGATCGTTGCCGAACCACTGCGAGCGAATGTCCAGGAGATATCTTGCTGGGTCCTGCATATGTGCAGCGAGCCGCTTGGGCGAGGCGACTACTAACAACTAGTTATGCTGGGGAAAAGCCACTATCAATGGCAGCTGCACGCTTCCGGGAGAAGGACATGATCCGAATGTCGACTCCCTTCAACCTACCAGGTACACTGTCAGCAGGCTCGAGGTCAGCGCCGATGGTGCGGCAAATCTGATAGCATTGTGCTTGCGTCGCGCGAGTCAACTCGTGGACATCCTAGGCTCTGGGCAGCACATGGAAGCACCGCCAATGAGACGTCAAGAAGGCATGCTGTGCATTGTGAATCGCTGACCGTGTTGCATACTCGACCTGTGAGGTTCTGGGATTACGCGCCCGCACCACTCCACTTTGGGATACTGCTTGCTGTCTTGGCTCGGTTGCAGTTGCCACGGCGGATAGCTCGTTGTCGATAGGAACACCCTGCTTCCAATTTGACCCGGTCCTAGATATTGGACGGCAGACAGTATGAGGCTGCTTGATCACGGCAGGTGGAACCGTACATACCACAGTCTTCTATTAACAGATAGGACCGTCCCGGTCTAGCTAGGTGCGTCTAAAACTGAGATGGATCCTTTCCCTCTGGGCCAGGATTCACAGGCCTCTTTTTTCTATCTCTCACAAAAACGGTAACGGCACAGCACGGAACCGCGAACATTTGACACAAAGACAACTCCATCAAGGGACAAAGTTGTTTAACATGAAAATCAATCTGTTGCGATTCTCTAAGCTATCTATATTATTACACTCGAAACTTCTCAGCCTGAACGCCATTGTCCAACTGGTATAACCCACCCACGCAGTAAACATAACCGCTTGCCTCCCTCATAATACATGAACAAATTTCCCGTCTAACAATTTATTTCCATCTAACCACTGCACATGATGCAAGACTCAGGGTTGTCAATGCTGCAAGCCAGGACGGCGTCGGCGTAGATATCGCCTTCACGGTCTTTGCTGTCATCGGCAGCATCCTCATCTTGACCGACAGTTCTCTTGATCTCCTCATCGGGGGTACCAACATTGCTATCGGCGGCGACCAACTTGGGGCTGCTTCCGTCGGGAAGATCAGCGGTGAATGGAGGTGCTCTCATGGGCAGCTCCTTCTTGGGGGTCGACTTGGCCTCAGCCTCTGGTGGAGGGGTAGTCGAAGGAGTGGGGACACCGTTGGTGACCGCCGAGTTTTGAGGTTGCTTCGACTCGTACATGGGCTGAGGGGTAGGAGACTGGGTAGCGGGCGAACCAGTGCCGGCAATTCCACGCTTTCTAACCGGGTTACGGGCAACGTTGGTGTCAACAACCTTGAGCTTCTCCTGATCGACAGTGAACTGGATAGGGGCAGAGGCAGCCATGGTACGAAGGTAGTACATGCCGGTCTTCAGGCCGAGCTTCCAGCCAGTGAAGTGCATGCTGGTGATCTTGCCCATAGTAGGAGCCTGCATGTGGATGTTGAGTGATTGAGACTGATCGATGAAGGCACCACGGTCAGCAGCCATCTGGACGATGTGACGCTGGCTGAGTTCCCAAACGGTCTTGTACAAGGCCTTGAGCTCATCAGGGATGTTGGGAATGCGTTGGATAGAACCACCGTCAGCGATGATGCGGTTCTTCATGTTGTCGGACCAAAGGCCGCGGTCAACAAGATCCTTGAGCAACCAGGGGTTGACGACCTGGAACTCTCCAGCAAGGACACGACGAGAGTAGATGTTGGAGGTGTAGGGCTCGAAGCACTCGTTGAAGCCCATGATCTGCGAAGTACTTGCGGTAGGCATAGGAGCGACAAGCAGCGAGTTGCGGACACCATCCTTGGCAATCTTCTCCTTCAAGGCCTCCCAGTCCCAGAGGTCAGAGGGAGTGACACCCCACATGTCGTACTGAAGCTCACCCTTGGATACGGGAGAGCCAGCATAAGTCTCGTATGGGCCGAGCTTCTCGGCCAGGTCGCAAGAGGAAGTCAAGGCAGCGTGGTAGATGGTCTCGAAGATTTGGATGTTGAGCTGTCTAGCCTCGGGAGAGTCGAAAGGCATGCGAAGAGCGAGGAAAGCATCAGCAAGTCCGCTAACACCGAGACCGATGGGACGGTGGCGGAAGTTACTCTTGCGAGCCTCGGGAACGGGGTAGTGGTTGATCTCAATGATCTTGTTCAAGTTCTTGGTAACAACCTGGACGACCTCGTGGAGCTTCTTGAAGTCGAACTTCTCCTCGTTCATGTCGACGAAAGTGGGAAGAGCGAGCGAAGCCAAGTTGCAGACGGCGACCTCATCGGGAGCAGTGTACTCGATGATCTCGGTGCACAGGTTGGAGCTGCGAATGACACCGAGGTTCTTCTGGTTGCTCTTGCGGTTGCAGGCATCCTTGTACAGCATGAAGGGGTTACCAGTCTCGGTCTGGGCCTCGAGGATGGCATACCACAGCTTCTGAGCACGGATGGTGTCGCGGCCACGGCCCTCGCGCTCGTACTTCTCGTACAGAGCCTCGAACTCGTCACCGTAAACGTCGGCCAAACCAGGGCACTCGCTAGGGCACATCAAAGTCCAGGTGGAGTTTTGTTCGACACGCTTCATGAAGAGATCGGGAATCCAAAGGGCGTAGAAGAGATCGCGGGCGCGAACTTCCTCCTTACCGTGGTTCTTGCGAAGGTCGAGGAAGGCGAAGACGTCGGCGTGCCAAGGCTCGAGGTAGATGGCGAAGGCACCGGGGCGCTTGTTGCCACCCTGGTCAACGTATCTGGCAGTGTTGTTGAAGACACGGAGCATAGGTACGAGACCGTTGGATGTACCGTTGGTACCGGCAATGTAAGAGCCAGTGGCACGAATGCAGTGGGCATTGAGACCAATACCACCAGCGTTCTTTGAGATCATGGCGCAGGTCTTGAGAGTATCGTAGATACCATCAATCGAGTCGTCCTTCATGTCGATCAAGAAGCATGAGGCGAGTTGAGGCTGGGGAGTGCCAGCACTGAAGAGGGTTGGCGAAGCGTGGGTGAAGTACTTGAGCGACATCAAGTTGTAGGTCTCGATGGCAGCCTCGATGTCCTCGCCGTGGATGCCGACAGCGACACGCATGATCATCTGTTGAGGTCTCTCGGCGACCTTGCCCTCGAGTCTGAGGAGGTATGAACGTTCTAGCGTCTTGAAACCGAAGTACTGGTAGTTGAAATCTCTGTCGTAAACAATGGCCGAGTTGAGCTCTTCAGCATGGTCCATGACTGTCTTGTATGTCTCCTCTGAGATCATGGGGGCACGCTTTCTGGTCTTGGGGTTGACATAGTGGTACAGATCCGAGATGACAGCAGAGAACTGCTTCTTGGTCTGCTTGTGGAGGTTGGACACGGCGATACGTGCAGCGAGAACGGCGTAGTCGGGGTGGGTGGTTGTCATGTATGCAGCAGTCTCGGCAGCCAAGTCATCCAATTGGATTGTGTTGACGCCCTGGTAGACACCGGCAATGACCTTCATGGTAATAGCAGCAGCGTCGACATGGTCGGGGTCGAGGCCGTAACACAACCTCGAGACACGGGCTGTGATCTTGTCGAACTGGACACGCTCCTTGCGTCCGTCTGGGTGTTTATTAGTATCCTCGAGAAGAGGAGAGCTGAGAGAGAAGACTTACCGCGCTTGTACACGAACATTGTGACGCGTTGAGTTGATATGGAGGAACGAGGAGGAGAAGGTAGGAGACAGTAGCTCTCAAGGAACGGATGTTAAGGGGTAGATGAGAGAAAGGTGATAGTAAAGATGTAGAAGCAGAGGGGTATCAAAGAAGAAGCAGATCAAGTCGTCAAGACTATGAAGTTGCAGATATGAGAGTAAGAAGAGAGAGGGGAGGATGCAGGAGAAGAGGACTTCAAAACAGGAAGTCGCGTCGCGTTCGCTCCAACGCGCTTGCCCGCGAAGTCGCGTCACAATCAATTTGGCAAGAACGCGGAGCTTATTAAGCATCGCTGGCTCTCCACGCTTTCGCTTCTACTTCTTTTTCTCGTTTCCTCGTCGACGCTTCTGACTTTTCTTTTGCAACAATGACCCGATCATGTTCTTGCACGATCGATCGTGTTTGAAGATATTGTTGCCAATATGCGCAGCTTCATACACTCTGTCCATGCACAAGACAAGCATCGTGGTGCCAACCTTTCACGTAGACCATGCATACCTAGCATTTTTTTTTTTTTGCACGGCGGATTCGAAGACTCGGCGACCACTACCTTTCCCAAGGTCACGAGTTCAAAATCGACGCCAATATTGAGCCCAACGATCTGCCAAGATCATCTCACTCGTGTTGCAGTTTCTGAGCTTTGCTTTGAAGATC
>SWBJ01000296.1:0-65870 GCA_024195555.1 Aureobasidium sp. EXF-12298 | reverse complement strand
GCACTCTTCACCTCGTCCTCCGCCTCCGTGGTGGTGGTAAGAAGCGCAAGAAGAAGGTCTACACCACCCCCAAGAAGATCAAGCACAAGCGCAAGAAGAACAAGCTCGCCGTCCTCAAGTACTACAAGGTTGACGGTGACGGCAAGATTGAGCGTCTGCGCCGCGAGTGCCCCTCCGACACCGTAAGTTCCTGCTTCTTCTCTGCCGCTACAAACAACATACTAACAACTCTCTCAGTGCGGTGCCGGTATCTTCATGGCCGCCATGCACAACCGCCAGTACTGCGGTCGCTGCCACCTCACCTACGTCTTCGACGACCCTAAGTAAATGTGTCGCCGAGGCAGGTGTTGATGACTTTTGTTCATCTCTGCTAGCTATCTCTAGTGTTTTGCAATAAAGTCGTTGTCCCGATCATGCTATTCGTGCCTTTTTATCTGATTCCTTGTGACTTGATCCTCATGCTGCTGCTGCTTGTGAGTTTTGTGATTACAACAGTAGAATTTCGTACAAAGCTTGCTCGCTCCTAACCATCCCAATGCATTTCGACACGTACATACACCGTCCCATCTTGTCCCAAACACTTTTGATTCAACTACTAGCCATCATTGACTTTGTACACCGCAGTCAAGGAGTCGGCCCTTGACACCACAAAATAGAGTTGAGCACACTGTAAGGCGAATACTCCTCATCAACCAACGCACTCGTGTTGGAAGGAAACACACTCGAGTGATCAACACCAGCCATACCAGGACTCTCACTACTATCCGCAACACTACCACCCGAAGGCGCCATAGCAATATCCTCAATGAACCTCGACGGTCTCGATTCTTGGATATTCAATTTCTTGAGTGCGGTAATGGCTCGTTCCATAGGCGCCGCCAATTCTTGCGGGTCGAGTGCTGATTGCATGTCTGACATGAGAGCCACAAATCTGCCTAGAAGGCGGCGTGCGCGCTCGTTGTGTGCGTGCTCGCCCATGATGCCGAGGAGAAGTGCGGAACTCAGACTGCGGTGCACGGCAGCCCAGGATTGTCTTGCGTAAGGTGTGATGTTCTGCAAACCCAGGAAAGCCTCAACTGTGCTGACCAAGCTGTCGATGCAGGTTTGCTTGAAGGCCTTGGAGAGCTCGTAGTTCGCTGTGCTAGGACTGATGGCTGGGCGACACAGCTCGGACACTATGTACGATACGTGCAGGTACAGAGCCCAATGCTCAAGCGACTCTTCCACTGTCTTGCAAGTACGCGAGTCGCGTAAGTAGTCGGCTGTGCCTGCCATGATATCGTCGATCTCGTTTCTGTGATTCGTGATCCTGGCAAACAGCTCACGCGAGCTCATGGTTTTCGTGCGGTCGCGTACAATCTCCAGACCGACTCTGCAGAGTCTATACATAGCGAGGTGATATGGTGGGATCTCAGTGTATGCGTCAGGTGCCGGCATGCTTGACGGGTCGATATACGCAGTTGTAGCGGCTCTGTCATAGGTGATTGACAGCAGACTATCCTGCCACACGATTGACCACCAAACCTTGGAGCGAATTGCTTTGGTTTCAATATCCGCAGAAGGTGGACAGCTGCGATGTAGACCTAGACTCATCGCTAGTCTGAGTGTAAGTCCCATGAGCGACCATGAAGTGCCGGCGTTCATGTTGTTAGAGATGACCTAAAGACATGTCAGATGCTGGTATCGTGCAAGTGAGCAATACAACATACGTTTCCGAGAATCAACAGCGTTTGAATACTCTCTAATGTCACATGCGATAGGAAGTTGGTGAAGCGGAGACACTCAAAACTGCAACACACTGCTCGGTGTTAGTATCTCAGCTTTCTCAATTGGCAGTTTTGGTTCACGTACTGTAGACTTGGGAGGTCAATTCTCGTTCTTTCCTCGGCAGACCAGAACATTGGCAACCACTCGCCAGAACTGCAAACAGCAAGCCCACCCACTCGAGATTCTTGTCGTAGATAGCCTGCTCAGTGACTCCAGGAAGAGGACTGTCGGCAGGCAAAGATCCGGCAACACCCATTTGTTCATTTCTCTTCTGCAAGAATCGCGTCAAGTCCATTTCAAAGGTCGAGATGTCGGCAACACCTGGGAAAATGATATTTCCGAGATTTTGATAGTACCGGAAGAAAGATAAGCATTGGCTGTCAGTAGGTATCGTCTTGGCCAGTTCTTGAGCGCGTGCGAGAGAGCCATGAGCCAATCCCCAGAGATCCACGAACGGATATGTTGCCGTCTCATTATCCAGACCGAACATGGGAAGAATAGATCTGCCTAGGATTTCTTGGACCGAAGGCTGTTCGCGGTCGCCTTGGCCCAAAGCCATGACGAGTGCAGGTACTGAGGATCCTCCAAGATGTACGGTTTGACCAGTCAAATCATTGCGAGCGTGAAGTCCATGAACAGTGGTATGACGGGTGAATTGATTATTGATCCATGGCTGAGCGGTATCCGCCTTCTGTGTGGTGCTTGATGGTGACGACCGTCCAGAAGTGTGCTGAGGCTGTCTACCACTGAAGCCTCTCATCTCCCTGCGCATATCTTCCAGCGCAGATTCAACATTGTCAAGTTTGCGACAGAGGTGATCAAAATCGGATCGCGAAAGCGTCACCGTGTTAGCGTTCGATACAGGGACCCCGCTGCTGGTACCCGCAGTAGGAAGCGCCAGAGATGCTGCGGACGAAGAAGAAGTATTCTGCTTCTTGCTAGGAGGGTGGTAGTCGCATAGCTCTGGATGTTCGCGCTCGACACAGGTGCGGCAAGGCCTGGCAAGATCACAGCGAACTTTTCGTTGTCGACACGGATAACACGCCTTGTGCTCACGCGCCTTCCTTTTGCGCCGCAAGAAGTCATCCACTTCGGCCTTGGCAGGCACTTCTGATGGCATCGGAGTCATGTTTGACGTGCCAGTCTCCATGGCTGCGCGAATCTCCTTTCTGTTCAATTCTTTTGCGTGCGAAAGATGGGAAACACGAAAGACGGTTTTTTGGTGGCGGGCTTACCGGCTCAAGCAGCCTGGCGGGCAGCGTTCCGATGCGCTTGAGGCCTGACGTGAAACCCAACAATCTCAGGCAATACTCACACGAGTCAAGATTAGTGAGGGCAGGGATATAAAAGACGCTTGAAGCCTGGTTAGAATCCAAGGAGCAAGGCCTCCAACCACTGGTAGAAACCCTGAGTGATGAACACGACTTGTTCCGCAGGCCCTGGTCTACCAAAAGGCTTGGCAAAGATCAAATTGTGCTCTGGAACGCTCTGGCTGAAAGCACTTCGAGTCACATTGCAATAGCACTGGCAGCGAAACATTGGACAGAAGGTCAAAGAGTACAATAACTCAATTCGAAAATCCCATGCTACATAAGGGGGGGTATCTTGCTAAATGAATGTCCTAAATTAAAACAACCCATTAGGACTCCTGTACAATGCATATGCAGTACGAACATTGTCTACATAAGACACATCTGCTTCAAGGCGACTTGGCGTTGACAATCATCGAACCGTTCGTGTCTGTTCTGTTGAACGAAGCCACAGATGTGATGGTGGAGGCATGTCGCAAGGCATGCTCAGCGCGTGCCTCTTCATACTCCTTCCTGCTGATGCCGGCAGCTGGGCTAGCGAAGCCACTACCCCCTCCTGCTGTAGCAGCAGAGCTACCAGCAGGAATCTCTTCCGCCAGTCTCTCAGCCATGTGAGCGTCGTATTCGCGCTCGCGTGCCTGAATCGACTGGGGATCAAGCTCGCGAGCAGTCGCAAGCAGATCGAGAGAACCGTCAGATGCGGCATCGTCATCCTTGGTACCTTCTTCATCGTCTTCCTCATCACTCTCGTCGCTGCTCAAGTAGGGCATATCGATAGCTTGAGGCGCTGTGGCAGGGACATCGTGAACACGATCCAGGTCAGGTATGATTGATTGGTAGTCCTCAAATTCGGATTCATCATCGTCGTACTCATCGATGTCCATGAAGCAAGAGGCGGGCGGAAGCTCAGATGGAGGCAACTCTTGGTGGAAAGTGCTGACAACATCATCCTCAAACATGACGGACTGGTGCTTACTCTCCTTGAAAAGTCCCGCAATTCGGACAGAGTATGGCTTTTGTTGTTCGGGCTGCGTCATGGCGGCGTGGTTGCGCTTACGCTCGGTCTTCACGTTCACCGAGAAGTTGTCTGAAGGGTAGATGCCACCAATACCGGAAGCCTCTAGATCGATGGGGTTTCTTGCTGGTCCAGATGCACCCTTAGCATCAGACAATGGAGTGTTCACAGGGAAGTTGAGTTCAAGAGCTTCTGGTATCGGGTTGTCGTCAAGACACATGGCTTCAGGAAGATCCTTGGCCTCATCGAGAGGACCACGAGACTCCATGATGCCTGTGGTGCTTGCTTCGGATGGCCTTGGAATACCGAGCGCATGCTCAGTGGTAGTGTGATAGAGGATAGGGTTGTACATCATAGCGGCTTCCGTCTTTGGCTCCCCACTAAGATCGGTACAGAACTTTGCGTTGTTATAGAAGATGATAGGACCGTTGTCTGTCTTCTTTTTCTGTCTCATCGAGACAGTACGAATACCAGAGCTAGTCATGGCCGAAGAGTCTCCACCTGGAGGAGCCAAGAATTGAGAGTCGGTTTCGTCTTCGTCAGAAGAGACATCGCTGTCTTCTTCGCTGGTGCGGTGGAAGAATAGAGGAGTGTAAGCAAACTTGTTGTCCTGCTTCTCCAACATTCTGCGCTTCTTAGCACCAGCGTTGTGGTGAGATGATTTGGAACGCTTCTGAGGGCTCGTGCCATTGAATGAGTTGCCGTAAGTCGAGGGCGAACTACCATCGGTATCACTGGCTGATCTGGTGATGGTTCTGCCACCTTTCCAGCGGACTTTGCGACCGTCTTCTGAAAGCTCAAACTTCGTGCTAAAGTCAAGCAATGCTTTCTTGGCGAACTCGGGGGTGACGTTAAGAGTGTGAAGCTGTGCCATGTTGAAAAGGAAGTTTAGGTAAATCCAACCGTGGCCTTCCTCGTGAGCCTGCATAGTAATAGGCTCTGGTGGTGAAAAACCCAGGTGGCGAATGTATTGGAAGTTATCATGAGGATTCTGAGCACGATGAGGGTCAAGATCCAGAGGTCTCGTAGGTCGCTGCTGAGGTGAGAGACCAGACTTTTGTTCGGTCTCGATTCCTTGCATGAATTCGGGTCCGCTGGCTTCCTCGGCACTTCTGTCTTCGGCACTCCTGTCCTCATCATCCTTCATAATGGGAGCTTCTCTGATACCTTCTGTCTTGGCAGTCTGACCGGTGGCTTCCAGGGCGCTTCTGTCAGCCTTGGCTGCCATCTGTGAAACCTCTTGTTGTTGAATAGGATGATGGTGATCGCCTATACTAGCACCAGTTCCAGCAAAAATCTGTTCCAGACGACGAACCACGAGTTTTTTCCTCGAGTACTCGGTCATGGCTGCAGGGTGTTGTGGCAACAGGCCTTCGGGGATGTCGTGGAGATATGTCTGAATGTTGCTGGTGCGGGCCTTGCTAGAGCGACGATAGGCATGTCTACTCTGAAGGCTGTTGGAGTTAGAAGTGCCCGAAGCAGAGGCAGAGGCTGAATTGGAAGCGTAAGCAGAGTCGGCGAAGTTGGAGGATGAAGAAGCTGTCTTGTGGGTCTTGAGAGCAGGAACGGCGCGGTCGTAAGGATTGCTTGCTTGAGAAGCGGAAGCAGCATTGGTCTGACCGGCAGCGCTGACAGCAAAGTTGCGAAGCAGATCTTCGAGTTCACGTCTCTTGGTCGACGACAGGCCGTGGACGCGGACCTCGAACAACTTCTCGTCCTTTAGGTGAGCGTCGTGCAGCTTTTCGTACTTCTTCAGACGTCTCTTGAGCTTCTTATTCTGAACAGTGAGGTCGTCGATGACAGCACGGAAGTCAGAGCTACCACTGTCCTCGGTGTCGTTCTTGCGCATCAGAGCGTGCATCGGGATTTGTTGATTCATCATTGCGCCTTGGCCTCGGTGGTTCGGAGTTTCCTCCGAGGATGAGTGCTGGAGGAAGAACGGGGGTTCGTCTGGCAGAGGGAGTTAGTTAACGGCGAGCTCTACAGATACCGAGGGCACAGCAAGACTCACTGTCGAGGGCTGCGATGTTTTTGCCGTCGGCATTGTTGTTGGCGCCGTCAAACCACTTGTCGGCATTGCTGCTCTCACCAGAGTCGGCCTTGCTGACGTTGGGCTTGTTACTTGACGGAGAGGTACTGGAGGCTTCGGTCTGTGAGCTTCCCGTGTTCTTTGCACCAGGCGAGGGGCCGTTGTCGGCGCCGGACGTTCACGGATCGTTTTTTGACAGGCCACGCCAAAAGCGTTTTCCTGTTGTGTTTGCGTGGCTTGAGGCAGAACGGACGTATCATCGCTCGTCAAATGGTGGTCGTCGATGTCCTTCATCACATCGAAACACCACTCTCTCGTATGCACTAGGGCTTCATCGGGCTCGCGCATGGGGTAGAGTGTTTTTCAGTATCGAGCAATGCTGCTGACGCCCTTTTTTTCTCGAGTCAGCTGTCAGTAGTAGCAGTCCTTGTTATATCAACAATCTTCGATGTTGTTGTCGTCGTCGCTTTTCGGAGCAACCCCCGCATCGATAACCTGTCAACCGCAACATTCCAAGTCTGGCACGCATCGGCGATCTCTTGCGTCTGAACGCCGATTGAGGGTTTTGTCTCTTTGATTCTTTTTCTTTCTTACTTTGAGATTCCCCGATTCTGCGCTGCCTCCTCGTCATCGGTCGTCATGAAGCAAACGTTCGCAGTCGATTTCGCTCGATCAAGTATCCGGACCACACTCCTTCTATTCTTCCGCTTAAGCCATTGCCGAGACGACGACAACATTTTCAATCGAGTGATTGTGCTCGGAATCTTCGATCTGGTATACCACGCCACTGTCTCCACTCACATGGACAAGCCAACGAGCATGATACAAATCGAGATTGCACAATCGACCGATAACAACTCGATGCTCGGACACGCTTCCGACTTTACGATTGTTCTCCAGTCTAACAAGGGGTTCAAGCTAACATGAGCAACATCCGGATGAGGAGTATTTTCACATCTGCTTGGACCTTGTTTGGACCTTGTTTGGAGTCTTCTGCGCTGGCATCGAGAGGGCCCAACTCCGTATGAGTAGAAAAGGTAGGTCTAGGCCGTCGATCATCTCTCTCAGGTCGTCGATGTCTTTTCGATGCGCTTGCAAGTTTCGATGCTTGATCAGGGACTATCAACAGCATCACCAGCCCCTCTATCCAAGGCAAGTTTTGAAGCGTACCTCATCTCCTCAACAGAAGAACAATCCGGAGCTCTTGTCCTATTTCCTGATTTCTACGTCAGAAGAGATTGTACTGGTTGGGATTCTCTCACCTGATGCCCAAGCAAGCAGCAAATCGCTTCCTCCTCCGAAGAATCGCGAATCGCAAATCGCAAATCGCAAATCGAAGATCTGAACAACACTGTAGGGCTCCTTCTCGCATTCTTTCCTCGCAACTATTCAAGAGACCCAGAGCGAACAGGGCATATCGCAATGCTACTCTAGGTCAGGGTTCAATCGACCCCCGTTGCAAGAATCCCAAACGTTCTCTTAATTCTTGCTATGGCCATCTTGGCTGTGTTAGAAGATTGGTAAGCAGTATGCTCAGACGAACACGCAGCCCTTTATGTGGCGTGATATGGCTGTTTTAGTATTGTTCCTCGTTGTCGTGTTCGGGTATTCGGGTATATTGACCTTGTGGTCGAGAGCCTACTCTGTGCTGGAGTCTGAGACCCTCGACCCACCCGCAAGACTATGCGCAGGGAAAATCACAGCGATTGAGATGCATAGTGGTTTTCATATGGTAGGCTACTCCATAGTCTACGGCTTCAACAGGACGTTTATTGGAGTATCTTACTACAAAAACTGTGCATTTTGGCTGCTGACTGTGTGACATACTTTTGAACTCTGAAGCAGCACAGGGTCGCCCTGCTGACATCGTTTTGAAGATTGAGATTGACGACAACATGGACTGTATCATAACAAATATATCCTTTGTCACTCGATCAAGGCTATAGCTGCAGTCTCTCGTGTGCGGGAGAGTTACAATAGGCTATCGTGTCTCTAGAACCAATTCCTCCAAAATATGTATTTGCAAAAGTTTGTGCCCACGATTTCCAAGACCATAGCACATGATGTAGTGCACAGAGTGGCAGTTACCTGCTCGTGTACCAGAAAGCGTCAGGATATTGCTCTGGAAGATGCATCAAGTTGTCCGATCGAGAGTGTTATTTATGCTGATATGCGAGGTGTCGACTTTCTCTAGATCTGTATCTTATTTAGAAAATGTTGTGCATCCCTTTAGCTTGCAATATCACTACATTTCACTGTGTAGGAAGCATCTCGTGGCAATCATTGGGTTGAGACAGACACTTGTCGAGTTGAATTAGTCGTTATAGTGATATACAGGTCCAGCGCTCGCACTTAGATCGCAAGACTGAGCAAAACTTTCTAAGCCTCCTTGGAAACCTCGTCCTCAACCTTGGCCTTCTTGCTTGATGCTTCCTGGTTCTCCTCATCGTCCAGCTTTCTCTTGCTTGCCGGACCAGCAGCAGCAGCGGCAGGGGCGACGACCTTCTTCTTTTTCTTGGTCAAACCACTGAGGTCGTTGGCGTTTGCTGTTGCTTCGGCGATACGCTGTTTCTGATCGGTAGGAGTTTCGCCCAACATGCCGCCTAGGATACCACGAAGGGGGTTCTCGGCGGCTGCTACGGGAGTCTTAAGGTCGATGAGGCGCTGCTCCATTTCAGACATCATTTCCTTGACGTCCTTGATTTCCTTCTTCTTTGCTTCTTGCTTGTCGGCTGGGTGGGACGAGAGAGTGGATTCCTCCTTCTCGACTCGTAGGCGGCAGGACTCGATGGCAGATTCCATATGTGTGACTGCTTCCTTACGCAGATCTTCGTCGACGGTCTCTTCCTTCTGAGCACCTTGTTCCACTGCCTCTGCGTTTGTTGTGGTGACCGAGGCGAATTCCATGGCAAGTGCCAGCTTGAAGTGTGCTTCTGCGAGAAGACTAGACTCTAGTGGATACAGCTTCTGCTTCAGCTCGAGTGCTGAGCGACCTTCTGCGACGGCTTCGGGGAAGTTCTCGTTCTCCATGGAGAGTTCGGCTTGGAGATCGTGTGTGTCGGCCAGACGGTCCATGACTGCTCGTGCCTCGGGGTTCTCGACCAGTGTCGCCTTCCCCTTGCCCTTGCCATCAAGGTGTTGAGGTATCGTGTCGAGCTTGCGAGTAAGGAGGACGCGTGCGATGTCGAGAATCTCGTATGCGATGGCAAAGTCATCGTCTTCCTCCTCTTCCTCTCCGTCCTCTTCTGCATCGTCGCCTTCATCCTCGCTGTCTGTCCAGTTCTCGTCACCAGTGATCTGGAAGAAGGGCTTGTTTGCGGTCTCGGACTCTTTCTTTGTGGCGGTTCCATCCTTCTCGTCTACGACAGCCTCGACGACCTCCTCAGCCATCTTCTGGTCACCGTCCTTGAGGGCATCGGATGCTCCAGCTGCGGACTTTGTCTTGCGCTTCTTCTTCTGAGGCTCTCCGCTGCCGGCGACCTTGTTGCCCAGCACATCGCTCTTGCTGACAGCTAGGTGGTACAGACAGCGGCCGTATTGGTAGAGCAGATCGGCGTTGTCTAAGGACATTTCTCCGTTCAGAAGCTCCTGCAGCTCTGAGGCTTGCGAGTAGAACTCTGAGGCGGCAGCATAGTTCTTGAGCGAGTATTCTCTGGTGGCAGCGGCTTGTAGTCTGGCGAGATTTGCTTGTGCTTCTTCTCTGTTCTCGATCTGAGGAGTTTGGTCTTCGGCAACGGTATCGAGCGGCTGCTGTTGTTCGGGTATCGACATGATGATGTGTTATGCGATGAGTTGATGAGATGTTTGCGATAGAGTCAGTGACGATGTGAAGAATCAGCAAATAATTGTAAGGTTGGACAGTGTTATAGCAGGTTGCTCGGCCAATCACATGAAAAGTGACTGGCGAAGCACGCGCGCCTGGCGCGTCTCGTTCGACCACTTTAGGAAGTCGCGTCAACCACCAATTCAGTTAACCAAACAAGAGAATAACTAACTGTCAAAATGGCAGCTGCCTTTCGTCTTCAGGAGAACGCCATTCCTTCGTCAAGTCCAGCCTTTGGAACGCCCGTTCACCCCATAAACCCACGAGACAAACGACCTGCGATCCCTCCGCCAGCATTCAAGCCTTCGATCCCTACTATCTTACCAATCCTCCTCCCACCAGCCAGTCTACGACCTTTGGCATTCCGAACATTCACCAAAAAGCACAATCTCACCCTCAGCTCTCCCGCTCTACAATCATTAGCCACTTTTATCGGCAAACACTGCGGTTCGGCATGGCGTGAACGAGGAACAGCAGAAGGCGTCCTCGAGGAAGTCGCAAAAGCCTGGAAGAAGAGTGGCGGCAGCCTGATCGTCAATGATGGCTCCTTACTCAACAACATCTTGAAAACAATCGGGAGTCTGATGACTGGTGGCAAGATTGCTCAAACAAAATCAAATCTGTCCAGACAAAGCAGTTTTGCCTTTGCTGGTGAGAGTCAGGACTTGTCGAGACGATCCAGTCTGGCTGAAGTCTCCTTCCAATCACAAGATCTCGGGGAAGATGATGATGCAGACAGTCAAGATCCTCGAGCATGGATCAAGGTTGTCAGCGCCAACGACCAGCCCAGACTGAGCTACAATGTCCACAAGAAGCATTTCGAGAAGATCACCACCAAATCTACCCTGCTTCCTTCACCAGCTCATAGGACACAACTCTTCCGCGATCGCTTCAACCTCATCCACCAACGTCTAATGCGAAACGAAGCTTTCCAAGCTCCCTCAGTTGCCAATACTCGTTCTCTCAAACGTCAAGACTCAACTTCAATACAGCAATTCTACAAAATTACCCCCATCGCAAACCTCTTGGGTAGAAATGCCAGTAATCATGTTTTGCTCGGCATGTTGGTCATCACTCCTACTGGTACCCTGGCATTGAATGATCTGACTGGAAGCATCACTCTGGATCTGCAGCATGCAAAACCACTACAAGGTCTCGACTCATCATGGTTTTGCCCCGGCATGGTAGTCCTGATTGAAGGTGTATACGAAGAGGAGTACTCAGGAGCCGGTGCTAGTGGTTTGGGTGTGGCCACTGGTGTCGGTGGTTTCATTGGAGGAAAATTTATCGGCTTCAGCATCGGTGGTCCACCATCTGAGAAACGTAGCGCGACACTGGGCATCGCCGACTCGTCCAAGCAACAAACAGATGTCGGCCTCGGAGGTGGTTTCGGCTGGACTGACTTCCTCGGCTTGGGCAGCGAGAAAGTTATGGGAGCAAAGATGCGCAAGCTGGAGAAACGCCTTCTTGCACCCACAGAAGAGCAGGCCTCTCAACAACGTAAGATGGTCATTCTAGGTGAAGTTAACCTCGACGATCCATCATCACTAGAGGCTCTGCGAGCTGTCTTGCGTGTCTACGCTGCAGAAGATGAACTGACGCCTCTTTGTTTTATGCTCTTGGGCAACTTTGTCAGTCATCCTGTTATGGCTGGTGGTGGTAGTGGTGGCAGCATCGAGTACAAAGAGTACTTTAACGATCTCGCCACAGTTCTCTCAGACTTCCCTACGCTCCTACGAACAGCAACCTGGGTCTTTGTACCTGGTGACAACGACCCTTGGGCCTCTGCGTTTAGTGCTGGAGCTAGCAACCCTGTTCCACGCCCACCCATTCCTGGTCTCTTCACCAGCCGCGTCAAGCGTGCTTTCGCTACTGCCAAATCAGAAGCACCTCTTCCAAGATCAGACGACAACAATCTACCAGTCGAGCCAATCTGGGCATCTAATCCAGCCCGAGTATCGATCTTCGGCCCCGCCCACGAGATCACAGTCTTCCGCGACGACATCTCCAGCCGTCTACGCCGCAATGCAATAACCTTCGGCAAAGCCACCACAGCAGAAGACGGAGACGACGACATGCTCGACGCCGTGTCGGGAGAGATCCCCACACCCACACAAATCGCACGCAAACTCGTCCTCTCCCTACTCCCACAATCACATCTTTCTCCCTTCCCACTGTCTACACGTCCAGTGCTCTGGGATCAAGGCAGTGCGATGAGTTTGTACCCTCTACCGCATACCTTGGTCTTGGCTGATGCTGAGGCGCCGGCGTTTGCGGTCACGTTTGAGGGGTGTCATGTATTGAACCCTGGACGACTGTGCAGGGATGAGGGAAGAGGTAGACGGGTTGCCTGGATCGAGTATGATTGTTGGGCTAAGAGGGGTGAAGTCAAGGAGATTTGGTCATCGTAAGGCAGGGAGGAATAAGTCAGAAGATTGTTGCATAGCGGTGGAGTTTACGGTTGTCAATGAGAAGCTTGGTAGCGTATATAAAGTGCAATGAGAATTACAATCGAAACAAAAGACCCTGTCTCATCCTATCGAAACACGAGAGAGTAATGAAAGAAGAAACCGATGAATTGCAATCTAAGCGTCGAAGATAAACTTTTCTAAAAACAGGAAACCCACAGATCAGGTCTGCACCCCTAACCCCCCATCAACGAGCAGAAGCAGTAGTAGCAACAGGAACAACACCATCACTACACACACAAGCAGTATTACTAGCCAAAGGCGGGCCATTCGTACACCACGCCCCAGCGTCCCAGGGCACCGTCGTCGTAGTCGCTCCCTCTACAGCCTTGATCTTTTCAGCCCTGACCAACACAGGAATAACAGCACCAGTAACAAGACTGAAACTTCTATGTCCGAGTACACGCAACAAACTACTAGTTTCTCCGCTGTGCGTCGTAATAGAAATTACCTCTGCATCGTCTGAGGAAAAGATTTGATCGAGAGCGATTTTGGAACGGTAGTCTTGGGCTGAAGAGGATTCTTCGGTGATGCCGTTCCAGAGTGAGTCGACTTCTGTAAAGGTAGGTTCGATTTTCCAAGAAGGAAAGAGGGATTTGATGTAAGTTGCATTGCCACGGTGATCGCAAGTATGCGTGCTGATTCCCTCTCTGATATACTCCTTAACCGTAGGCACAAAGTTATCCAGACCCAAATTGCTGAATGTCAAGTTTGCAGTCTTCAGACAGCGGGTCAAGGGAGACACGTAGAAAGACTCAGGAACTTGAATCTTCTGAGCGGAGATTTCGTGGGACCAGAAGGTGTGCGCGACGAGGGCTTGAGCAATGCCGTTGGGGGTTAGGTCGGCGTCTTGCCAGCTGTTGGTGCTGTTGCCGGTTTGTTGGCTCCAGTAGCAGTTCCAGGCGGGAGTGCCGTAGTAGGTTTGGGCGGCATTGTGGTAGCCTTCGCCGTGGCGGCCGATGAAGAGGAGTTTGTAAGCAACATTCGAGGAAGCGTCGTTGTTAAGATGTTTGAGGAGAGCATTGAAGCGCTGCCATTGGGTTAGTTGGGCAGTGGAGCTTGAGTCGGTCGAGTAGGTCTGGTTGATGAGACCGAAGTTGGTTGCAGTCTGTGGAATAGTCAGTAAGAAAAGAGAATGTTTATCGTTTTACAGCGGGAACTCACGTAATCGAAGGTGCTAGGAACGGTGCTGTCGAGATCCTGGAGGAAGTAGCCAGCAACATTGGTGTAGTTGATGTATTCCTTGCCTTGGTCGACGGTAGGTAGAGAAGCAGTTACTGGTGCTGTAGAGGCAGTAGGCTCAGAATAGGTAGGAGCCACGGTCACACTGAAGGAAGTGCTATGAGAGGTACTGTGGGAAGTGCTGAAAGAAGTGCTGAACGAAGTACTCGACGAAGTACTGCTAGATGAGCTCACAGGAGCATCCTTGATCTTGCGTGCACCTCTGATACCCTTATTGGCAAGAGGCTTATTGAGCTTCTGCTTCAAATAACAAGCAGTACCAGACATACTGATATCAATGCAGCCTTCGGTAGCATCGCATGCATTGATGCAGTCGGCGATTCTGTTGCTGGCAATGTTGACAGACTTCAAGTCGCCACCTGCATAGTCAATACCACATTCAATAATGAAAGTGGCACCACTCTTGGCGATGAAGATGTTATTGTCGGCCTTAGGGCAGGTAGGGCTAGTGGTGGTAGGTTGGACCGAAGAGCCTGTCAAAGAAGCAATCGAGTCCGAAGTGCTGGAGCTTGTGCTGATGGCTTTGGCATCGCTCAGTGCAAGTAACGAAATGGCGGCAGAAGCCAGAGAGATAGATATGTACACCATATTGGCTTGTATGACAAGAAGACAAATATCACCTACCTGTGAGTCTGTCGGGGCCGGTGATGCTAGATATACCTTGCCATTGTGTCTGGAAAAGGGGATGGAAGAAGATGGCTTTGAGCAATTCGATGAGCATAGCGAATGACATGATGTTCAGGAGACACGCTGTGCTCGCGTGTCCACCTCTTGCCGTCCCACGTCGTGGTGTGTTCACGAAATCTTCCGGCGAGGTCGAGATGGGGAAAGAGGGTGGGAGTGTGGAGTGCTTCGAAGTTGCCGCGGTCCAATCACAAGCCCCACGTGCCCGCATACCATTCATTCACGATATTTAACCATTGCAGCATCGAAGCCTCGGACCCGCAATCAATCTCGGACGTCGTATCGTTCGGCAGAAGCGGGCATGGAAGGCGATCAAGAAGACCCATATTCAACAGCCGAAAGCATAACACACGTGGATAGTTGTAGGAGTATCTTTTATGATAACGTTGATGGTACACCACGTGAATATGTCGGGTTCTGGTTCACTTCCTTCCTCCTTAACGTTGACTTCGTATCTGCTTATGCTCTGCTAGTTTGAGAGCTTCTATCGCTCTCCAATCGCGCCAAAGAACGCCGACGACAAAAAGCAATGATGAATACGAGACGAAGAATAATATGCCTCTAGGCTGGCCGCAGTGGGTCTAGTCTTACCTCTGGGAAGCTGGCGAGGAGTGCAAGGCTGAAATATTGGTTTGAAGACATGGCGAAACACAGTGCATGCTCAGTCAAGAGTGTAGTTGTGACGGGTGCGCTCAGCATCCTTACGCATGGTTTGACCAGAGCCAGTAAAGCCCACTGTACAAATGTTAGCAGACGGTCAAATGACAAGATGTAGATTAAACATACCTCTAGCAGAAGGAGCTTCACCAGTGCGGAACATGCTCTCCTTCTGGACAACCTTTGCAGCTTTACCAGTGGAGGCTTTTGATTGCCAGGACTTCCAGTTGCTCTTACTGCTCTCAAGTGCCTTGGACGTCTTCACCTTCTTCGGAGGCTTTCTGTCGCCGTCGAGGGGTTTGATCTGATCCTTCTTTGCGGCGCTTGCTAGTGCAGGGTTGATGTTGGCCTCGGCAGAGATGACACCAGGAATGGGAGTGCTGACTGTAGGGGTGGAAGGAACGGAGACTGCAGGAGAGCCATCAGCCTTGCGCTTCTGAGAAGTCGAGGAAGCCGCTGCGGGAAGTGGGCGCAGATGTTCTTGACGCAATGTTTCTGAGCCTGTGTAGCCCTTGAAGTTGACGGTGTAGATGGGGGCGGCTGAAGAGCCTGTGACGGAAATGATGCGGGCTTCGTAGAATTGCTTGTCGCCTGCGTATTTTGCCAGTACGGTGTCGTTGACTTTGAACGAAACAGGTGCTTTCTTCTCTTCAACTACCGGTGCAGCGGTCGACGGCTGCTTGCGATATGCTGGGTGATTCTCCTTGCTCCACTTCTCGCTGGATGAGGCTGCTTCTGACTTGGTGGCGGAAGGTTCTGGGTCGAGGGCGGCGATTCTGCTGTCGACGTCTTGGAGCAGGCCGACAATCTCTGCTTTCATGGCGAGGGCATCTTCCAGATCGGGCACCTCGGCGAGCATCTGCTCGACTTCGACAAGCTACCGACACGAATTAGAACAGTCCATGAATATATACCAGCATGCACGACTTACATTGCGCTCATAGTCGGCGCGTTCGGACTGGAGCTGGGTGAGACTCATCGTGAGTTCAGTAGAGTTCTGTTCGTTGGTCGTTGAGGGGTGGTACCAATCTGCCTTGTATCTTTCTTTGGGCACGGCGATATATGACTTTCAACAGCACTTTCACTCGTCGCAATGCGTTTCACTTTGATCAAGTTACAAGTTTGTCACGGTCGATGGACGAGCGGCGCAAAAGGTGGAGCGGCAATGACGACCGTGCGCACGGGCCTCTCGGTTATGCTTCCCGCAATGCCTTCTGCAAACCTGTCACCTTCTGCTCTCTCTGCTCTTCGCTCCACCACGAAGACATCACATATTCTCGAAACATTGTTTTTGAATCATATATTATATTTGCATCTATTGAGTATGCTGCTGACTTGCCTAGAATACACAACCTTAACGCCAGCCCAGCCCAGCCACCGTGCTCCTATCCCACCCCAATGCCGGTATACCATGCCAATTTGTTTGATACCTGCCAACCCTAATGCCCAACGCCATGCCATTACTCAAACTCCCAGGAACCCGCCTGAGAACCTTTACAAAAGATACGCCATATCCCAGATCGACTGCCTGTTCCACTGCTTGATGCCCATCTCCTTCACCAACTTGCTCATTCTCATCTCGAGTGCCTCTCCGAGTCTCTCGGCATACTTGTCTGACCGTCCACTCGTGTCGACACGTATGTATTCGATCTCATAGCCGCTGTCTTGTTTCGAAGAGTACCGCAGACGGAAGCAAGCACTCGCGTCGCGATGCCATTCGTTGTATGCATCTTTGTACACCCCGCTTGCAATCTGCACAAGCACCACTGTTCTGATCTTTGCAATTCTTTCGCTGCTCATGTTGTCCAGCCATCTGGGAACTCCAGTGTTGAAAGAGTTGTAAGGGTACGCGATTGGTGCATCAACAATCGGCCGAGGATGGAAGTTGAGCGAGTCGCGGCGTCTGACCACGAAGTCGTTCTTCTGGTAGAAGATGGGTTGTCCTTCAAAGCGCGCTAGCCGGCAGCTTCGCAGAAATGCTGGCTCCTTGGCCGAATCCTGACTTGCATGACGACTTGTACTCTTGCCCATGACTGCTGCTACGCCATCGTTGACGCAGGCCATGCCGTAGATCATTTCGCGAAGCTCGAAGGGAAGTTGAAAGATGCGACACTGTTGTTGTGTATGAATAGGATATTCGTCGATGGTAGGCAGTAGTTCCGCTTTCGTGCCAGTGACGGCATCGAACGGGTCCGACACAACGGTAGGTGCTGGTGAGGGAGAGGACATTCTCTGGCGTTTGTATCTCGCACCCTCATCTTCAAAGTTATCTGCTACTTGAGCAGCAGTCATATTGGCTAACATTTGGGCATGAAGGAGCTGAGGGAACAAAAGGACATGCAATGCATCGTGCTGGTCACACGGTCGCATTAAAATACTTCCCCTCAATGACCGAAGACGCCCTTGGCAGGGACCACGGGGTCAAAGGGTGCTTATTCCTTGCGCCAATTAGCCATCGTTATCTAGGCAAACAGAAGGGAGTCATGGGCCGGCCGATGATCCAGAGGGTGATAATCCAAACGCGCGGTCCGGAATAGAGGGGTTATGCGTAGTGATCAGCTTCGTCAGCTGGTGTGCGGTCAACCAAGCCGAAGGTCGTCTCGGATGCATGCCTGAAAGTTATGGTACATGCCTGAATGTGATACAAACGACGCCCGATAAGCATGGCTAGGGCCGACGAGTTCCGCATCAGGTAGTGCCTCCTTGCTGGTGGCGGCGCATCACCGATAGTCCTAAGCTCGCTATTCGAACGCGGAGATAAGAAAGATAGCCCTGTAGGCCACCGAGACGGAAAGTTCAAGGGTCCAGAAACGTTTAACCAAAGCTGGCCAAACATCGTCGATGCGGGGAACAAGCGGTGGCTCCGACTGGACAAACACGACTCGGGCCTTCGTGTCAACCACAGGCTGAAGCTTGGAGAAACATCGCAGGGGTCACCATTTGCCTCGTGTTTTCAAGTCATCAAACTTAGCATACCACTGTCGCCGTCCCTGACTCTGTGAGAAATTGCGCCTGAGCGAAGTCGGAATAACAGAATTCTGGAGCAGAAAACGAGAATGCCGGTGGTCCGAGACGCGCAGAATACAGGATGCTCGTCTTCTCGTGCGTCTGTCACTGTGACTCAGGTAGGTTATCCTTGTTAAACGAGGAAGGGTTCTGCGCTCCGTATGGTGAAGGAGGCACAGAAGTCCATCATGCGACACATGTGAGTAATTGACTGGTCAGTCTCACGTTGGATCATGTACCTGCCACCTGGAGTTTTCCCGAAGCAGTCAGGTGCTGTATTGCAGCTAAGGCACGAATAAAGCCCATTACGTTCTCCTCTACGCGATGATGGGTCGGCCCAGTCTTCAGGCAGAGAAGACTTTGGTTTCGATCGTCTGAGAAGAGTCCGAGACACTCGGGTTCTGTATTGTATTGCTTTGTGAAAGGTACATAGGAACAATAGTAAGGACAGGGTCGCGACAGAATCAGTGGGAGGGAGCAAGGCATCGAGATCAGGCAAAAAGGGAGGGGAAAAAAAGAGAACAGAAAAAACAAAAATACGGACGGCTAGGGCAAGTTGTCCAAGACTCCAAGAGCGGAATCCGAGCGATGCGGAGTAGAAGGCCGTGGAAGACACTAGCGCACACGTGCATGCATGAAATGGAGGAAAGTGCGTCCGAGCAGCCATGCGACCAAAAGAAAGTGGTGAATGAGAGGGTGTCAAAGTGACACAAGTCTTTTGAATATGGCGAGAGCACAGTAGACATAAGCAGCGTGGAGGTCGATGAGATATGTAGTGGAGCGGGTGTCGCAGGGCGGAGAGTTTTGGGCGAGTCTGGGCAAGGACATCGGATTTCTAAGCAAAGCGCTCATGGGTCTTACGGCGGTAAGAGCCGGGGCAACTGACGAGGGCGCTGTCTGCCTGCGGTGTCCATTTTGCTCTCCTGCCTAGTCTCTGCCCCTCAACGCTTACTGCTGACTCTGATCTTGCGATCCGACATTCACATCTTTTCCTGCAAACAATTCGACGCCAGACACATCCTCTGCGCAATTCTGGACGACCAAAGGCCCCACATCGCCCTGGATTCATAGCTGCATCATCCCAAACTCAAAGCGTCTTTGCCTGGCCGCTGGACTGGCCAAACCCGCAGCCTCCGCTCGTCTTCAACAAGATCTGGTTGTCTTTGTCTCTTTCTGCTCGACCGACCACAATCGCATTTGCGCCAAACAAGTTTGATCGATATCAATCGTATTCGACCGTCCTCTCCGCTCTGGTATCAATCGTACGACTGTGTCAGAAATGGCGGGGCAGACGACCACCAACCAGCCCTTCAACCCATACCTCTCCAACGCACAACAAGAACTCCTCCTTGCCGCATTGGCTTCAAACAACCCCTCCGCCAATCGCGACAAAATAAAGCCTTCCGTCGACATGGATTCCATCGATTTTGAAGACACCAGCCCTTATCTTGAATATCTGGATGGAGACACTAGCTTCGACTTCGACGCTTCCGATCTAGGTGGTCAACACATGTTCGAAAACATGGGTAGCAACGCTAGTAACAAGTCCGACTCGACCGATGGTGACAAGCCCGACAAGCGTAAGAGCCCGGAAGATGATTCGCCAGAGGATGAAGTCGACGCCAAAAGAAGAGAGGGTGAACCCAAGGAGGCCAAGAAGCCTGGCAGAAAACCTTTGACCTCGGAGCCCACTACTGTAAGTCATCTATCGTGTGCTGCTCCAATGTCATGGGGCTGACGTGTGCAAAAGAAACGCAAGGCTCAGAACAGAGCTGCCCAACGTGCTTTCAGGGAGCGCAAAGAGAAGCACCTGAAAGACCTCGAGACCAAGGTAGACGCTCTCAGCAAAGCTCAGGAACAGGACAAGCATGAGAATGGCATCCTTCGTGCACAGGTTCAACGTCTGCAGACCGAGCTTGGCGAGTACAAGAAGAGAATGTCATATGGCAGTGGAGGCATTGCCGCCCACTCACCCCCTTCGGCCTCCCGTACTGGGTCAAGAAGCAACAGCAACTCTCAAACAGACTTCCAGTTCGACTTCCCCAAGTTCGGTGCCCTCCCTGGCAACCAACTATTTGGAAACAACATCCAATCCAACCGCGAGAAGACTGTCAGCCCGTCTGCTGGCCCCAATGCCACTCTGCCAAGATCGAACAGCATGGGTAGAAACCCAAGCCCTGGAACTCAAGTCAGCAACCACCAGATGAGCTCGAGCAACAACTCCAGAAGCGGTAGCATGAACAAGGGAACCAACAGCCCTCTTGCTCAAGTCTCGGCCATTGGCACCACTTACGCCGATCTCTTCAGCCCATCTGCTCTTGGAAACCTCAACAATGACTTCCTCATGCAGAACAACACTAACAACGACGGCCAAGCCTTCGCTCAATACGCCGACAATGGTACCGACAGTACTAGTGGCATCTCAAGAGTCTTCAGATTCAACAGCGGTTCCGCTTCTGCTTCTGGCACGAATTCCAACCAGTCGCCCTCGGTCCCCGCACTAACTCACTGCAACACCTCTTCTTGCGGAACCTCTCCCGAATCTGCAAACTCTCCTCCATCCGACATCAACAAGTCGGGCGTCAACGACTTCAACGACATACACTCGTTCAAGCCTGCCAATCCTAACAACAACCAAAGTAAGCTAGGAGAGATTGCTATATGGTTATTCATAACTAACATGGTTTTAGAATCTGCTCAGAACAGCGCAATCACCAATGCCTCGACCCCTGGCTTCGATTGGCTTGCTACACAGAACGGTGGTCAGTTTGACCCTGTCCTCTTCGGCGATTACCGTGAGAGTCAGGACGCCGTTGTTGGTGATGGCGACTTCAACAGCGGTTTCTTCGAGGCCGCCTTCCCTTACGACCTGAACACACCGTTCGCAATGAACGACTTCTCTTCCCCTAAGGTTCCTCAACAGACTTCAGCAAGCGCAAACTTGTTGGCAAAGGTTGAAAAGTGTCGTGAGGGTGGTGATGACGATGACATCTACCTACCTAAACAGGTCCCTGCTCAGCAAAGCCAGCAGAGTATCAACGAGATGAGTTTGAAGTCGGCCGAACAGATGCTCAACTGCAACACGATTTGGTGCGTGGATCCCTCAAACAACACTACTTATACCAACACTAACACCAATCCAAGGTCGCAACTACAATCCAACCAGGACTTCAAGGAGGGCAAGTTTGATCTCGACAACCTCTGCGCCGAGCTTCGTGCCAAAGCCAAGTGTTCGGAATCTGGTGTTACAGTGCCATCAGAGTATGTGGACGCCGCCTTCAAAAAGTTGTCGGGTACAAAGGAACAGGTTCCCATCGACGACTATCATGCCACGCATTCTCAAGAGGGCATTGACTATCTTTTCAATCAATACTCTGTCGACGAAGCACTCAAGAAGCTAGGAGGCTAATGATGAAGGTTCGAAAAACATTCAGAAAGGAAAACTTTACGGACGATATGATGGCAGGATTAGGGAATGACCTTTGGGTCCGGGGAAGAAATATCTGGGATGGTTGGTTTTGTTATCTGGGAATTACCCCTTTGCTTCGATATAGGGTTGATCTCTGCTCATTCATTGCCTTGAGAAACGATCGATTGGCGCAAATAGCTGGGTCTGGCGTTGTCATTTTGTTTTCTGCTACAATTGGTCCACAAAAGACGCCAAAGAAGCCTCTGGAACCACATACACTCTTTATCGGCTTTTTGCATTGCAATATACCTTTTAGTTACCTACCTCTCTGTTCTTGGTGCAGTATGTTGTGAGAAGACAAGTCATCAACTGTACCTTAAGCTGCTTTCCTTCGCCTGCTTTACATGACGGTGCCGGTCCCTGCCTCGTCATTTGACAAGTTGAGAGCGAGCATTGACAAATCTCAGCGCTGGAAGCCTGAAACACGAAGGAATTGAACAATCTGGGGGAACAAGTTTCAGACAAGCTTCCACAATGTGCATCGACCTCAAGAACTTTCTTCTTCAGCTCCCTGATTCCGAGTTTCTAATGGAGGCCTATTTCTAGTGGGCCTGATACAACAGGTCTCAGTTTCTGACCGCTCAGTCCACACGTCACTTCAGTATATACTGCGAGTCAGTTTGCTGCGTGTCATCACTCTAGTGTGAGATTCAATCTACGAATCTCGACGTGTCGAGTCCGAAATTCGCATCTCATGATAGTGGACACGGCAGACAGATGCGTTGAATTATGGTGTGCATCGAAGCGGAGAGAGCTATGAGCGCCGTCGTCGCCGGCGAAGAGTTCGAAGCATGCAGGAAGACCTGTCCGGGAAGATGATCTGCCGGGACAGGCCACCGACCCATGACTTGTCTCCTTAGCGCGTCTGTGCAATCTCGAGCGACGTCTTTTATTTCCCCGAGTCGCTGTTTCGGCCTTCCACTCTGGATGCTGTCAAGCAGCCATCTGCCTCGAAACGGCCTTGAGCATGAGACCTCGCTGTTTCGAGCACTGAGTAGGAATGGCTGTTGTGTTAGGCGCTCCACGATGCCCTCACCACGATCTTGACAGGTGCTTAGGGTGGAAATGTAAGAATAAGTTGAATTGAAGATCTCTTGTTGTCTCGTTCTTATATCTGCTTCCTCTCCCACTTGGTGTATTCTTTGCCCTCAGTCCCCTACGTGTATCATCTGCATCAACTCTCAACATGAAGTCCACAACCCTGCTACTCCCTGCCGTGCTCGCACTACAGGCAAGTGCAGCACCAACACCTAGAAACTTCCAACTACCGCACCTCAACGCCACGGTATCATTTCCATACAACGGCACCGCTTACGACCCTCTTCCATCATCATCATGTCTCGCCAAGTTGGAAGGCACTCTTGCCGATCTCACCAGCTCAACTCTATCAATTCTCTTCGGTTCCTCAACAACACTGCTCGGCTATGCATTCTGCGGTCTCACAATGCCAGTAGAGTCATGGGAAACCTGCACAGACTTTGCTGTAATTGGCGGTAGTGTGGTTGGCCTTTCACATCTGGCCATCTGGAAGGTTCCTGAACTTCTCAACTGGTTTGATCTTTATGATTCGACGGCCAGACCTTGGGAGGAAGCTCCTTTCACTTGGGGCGAGCATGATGGGGTGGATACTAAAGTCGAGGTCAAGCCTCGTGTGAATGGCCTGAACGGCAATCTGGGAGCGTGGCCTTGATCTGGAATCATCGCTACTGTCACAACACACTTCAATCAGCGGAACTCATCTGCCACCATCGCATCAACACCAAGCCTTCGATATGGTATCACACCAAAATGCAAGCAACACGCTTTCGCCGTATCGGCAATCACAAACCGACAGAAATCAACGCCATTATACGACAGTCACTCCATTCAGAGCGGTTCGGAGTTTGAGTCATACAGCTCACTCTGCAGACCAAGGTCTGAAGACTGTCACTCTTCTCTCGAGTGTAGCTCCATCACCCAATTTGGAGAAAGATGATTCCTCACACTCTACCCACGACCTCATGCCACTGCTGGCCAGTATATCTGCACAAACGACTTGCATCAAAAGATTCAGCCACTCTTTCGCTACTCTTCGCATCCTTTCTTTTGTCCATCATGTTATGTCACGATCTCCACGATACTTGTATACTCCAGATAGATAGTTCATAAGCAGATCAGATTTCTGCAAACAAAAAGTTCATTGTTTCCACTCAAAACTAAATTTCATCCGTCTCTCGTGTTTCTGCGAGAACAAATCAACATTCACGATAACATAGCGGCGCGCAAAAAGAAAAGAATAATGCGGCGAGTGAGGTTCGAACCCACGATCTCTGCGTCTCCCTACAGCGCTCCATTACGCCGGAACAACAGCAATGGTTGACTGAGAAAGAGCTTGTGTTTGCAAGACACATTGACGCAGCGTCTTGACCACTAGACCACCGCCGCTGATGTTGATGGAAATAAAACCAAGGTAGTATAATAGTGCAAACGCTGGGTTGTGAGGGAGCAGGTGCAGCCAGAAGGAGCATGTGACACGCGGATGGCAGGCACCAAACAGGCAAGCGCAAGCCCAAGAAACGCAGTGGCCTTCAACGATATGGTAATTGCATGCTCACGTCTACTTGCCAGCTTCCTTTCTCCTCTCCATCACACCCAACACATCTGCAGCACTATTCTTATCTCCCTTTCTTCTCCTTCCCTTCTTTTTCTTCTCTTTGCTACCTCCCTCATCACCATCATCGTCATCATCATCGCCATTACCCTTCCAAGTCGACAATTTGATCCTCTGTCCATCTTCCCCTTCTTCTTCGTCTCCGAATCTCGAAGACCCAAAGCCGAGATCCATGTCTTCAAGATCGCGGTCGCTGGCTGCAAGCATTTGTGCTCGCTTCTGCAGACGTGCTTCTTTGGCTTCTGCTGATTCGGGCGCTGAAGGGTCGGTGGAGGAAGCGTTGAGAGATAGAGAGATGTTTGAGAGGGCGCCGGCTTTTTTGATGGCGGCGAGGAAGGCGGCGTCGTTGAAGGGGTTTTGGGGTGCTTGGGGTTCTGCTGTTTCATCGGTTGTGGTTGTGGTAGATTTGAAGTAGTTGCGTGATGCTGAGGATTGCGCTGGTGGTGGAGGTGGTGGCATTGATGTTGTTTCTTTTGACTCTGGTTTTGCTTGTGCTTCGGAGATTGACTCTGGTTGTGCTGCAACAGTGGCTGGCTTGGACACCTTTTCAGGTACCTCTCCATCTTCATCGTCGGAAGAGTTGTCATCACCCATGCCACCTAGTGGATCGTAGTCATCACCGACACCATCGAAGATATCGTCGTCCGAATCGTCCTTGAGTGCCTCTACAGGCTTTTCCACTGGCTTGGGTGCCGGTACTGTGACGCCTTCATCGAGGAACTTGTGCGTTTGAGCTGTTGCACTCGGCTCTTCAACCGGCGTCTGTATTTTTCTGACCTTCGTTTTGACATTTCCGTGCTCGTCGGTGGTAATAAGGACTTCACGCCCTTTTGCATCCACTTCCATACGCGAACTTGCCCGCGACGAACCGACATCACGGAACTTGTTGCCTAGCTCTGGTCTTGCAGCCAGTCTCGCATCAGCCTGTGCTTTTCGTTGTGCTTTCAGCTCAGCCAGGATCTGGTCCCTAGATCTCTTTGCACCGGCGACAGGCGGGGGAGGAGCCATCTCTCCCTTCTTCGCGACTTTCTCTCGTTCGATACGAGCAACTTCCTTCTCTTCAAATTGTTCGAATTCGTCCTCCAAGTTTTCTTCGTCTGCAGGTTTGCCTTCTCCAAGCACATCTTCGCCTTTTCTGACGCGCTCTAACAATCTGCGATCTAGACCTTTGACGAATTGTGTAGCTTCAATACCACCACCTGTGATTTGATCGCGTAGAGCCTCAAAAGTCGCATTGTCTAGTTGTCCGAGTTTGACTTGTTCTTCTAGAGCCTTAATGCGAGTAGCACGATCGTCGGCCTCGTCATCGTAGCGGTTCTGTGTGCGGTCGGTGAAGCCAGAGCCTAGTCGAGATCCTTTGGGTGCAGCAGAGCCTTTAAACTTCTTTGTAGTCTGAGTCTGGTTTGCGGCATTGCGCTCAGCGACCTGGCGGGCGAAATCGTTTCCAGAGGCACCTCGAACTGAACGCGGCGTCATGGGCATGAAAGAGGAGCGTTTCGATCCAAGTGACGAGGGCACAGCGCTTGGTCGTGGGCTGTTGCTGGCGCCATCCTGTCGCGCCGGTGTGTTGAGGAGCTTTCTGAATTGATCGTTGTTCATCCTGGTCTTGTTGTCGCAATGACAGTTGTAGAGGCGTGATGATCAAAAGTCAGCGGCTAAATTCGGTAGACAATGAGCCGAAATCGCGTGGCTGACTTTCTGCATCTCTTGGGCTTGCGGGGAGCGTGAGAAAAGGCGGGGATGGTGGAGGTCAAGATGTCTGCAGTGCAACAGTGCCATCGCCCCGTCGCTCTCCATCGGCACATCGCTCCCAATACTCCATCTCCAAGACTTCAAAGCTTGGTGGGTTGCTCATCCTCTTGTCGATCTGCAAAGGTAGGTTTATATAACGTCTTCGCCATGTCCAATGCAACCACTTCTTTTTCCCAACTCGCGAGAAGCACCATGTTTTTCCAAACCGTTCTCTCCTCCTTGAGCCTCTTGACCTCTCTTGTCTATGCCCAATCCTCGAATCTCACCAATGGTACTTCTGGTTCCAGTGCATCTACATACACCAACCCCATCCTCAACGAAGTCGGCGCGGATCCATGGGTCATTCGTCATGGAGACTACTATTACATGTAAGTCAAAATCAAAGGAACAAAACCCACGTTTAGTGCGTACAGTCCGTATGAGAAGTCCAAAGAGGGTGTTTTGTTGAAATACCGTCCAGGACGAAATCCTATAGAGTGGAGCGTGTTCAGCAAGGATGTGGTTTTACTACCATCCAATCCAGTCACACCATGCTAATTGTACCTCTATTCAGGACCTATACGACTAATACCAATATTACTATGCTTCGAAGCTCTTCTTTGACTGATTGGGACAATGCCGACGTCAAGCTAGCCTTCAACCCGCCTCCGGGCATGAACTACTCAACCGATCTGTGGGCACCTGAACTACATCAAATCGACAACTCCTGGTATGTCATATTTACTGCGGACCCTAATTTCGACACGCCCTCGCCGGAGATTGACATGTGGTGTGACTTCAATTGCCCTGCAGTCTACCACCGCATGTATGTTCTGGAAGGCTCTTCCTCCGACCCATGGAACTCGACCTACACTCTCAAGTCTCAGCTCAATACGTATGATCAATTCGCCATTGATGGTACCTACTTCCAGCATGACTCGGGGCTTTACCATATCTACAGTTGTTGGTACCGCCAGTACGATGCATGGCCGGCCAACCTTTGCATTACGAAGATGTCAGACCCTTGGACTGTAGCAAGCAACTTTAGTGAGCGTCAGATCATCAGCACTCCCGACAACCCTTGGGAAAAGACACCTTATGGACGTCCCTTCAACCAGCGTCTTTCGTCAAACGAAGGGCCGCAACAGCTCACCAATCCTACCACTGGACAGCAATTTGTGATTTACAGTGCTGCTCGATCTGATAACCGCAACTACTGCTTGGGTCAATTGGAACTTATTGGCGATGATCCGATGAACCCTTCAGATTGGCGCAAGAACAATCAAGGCTGTGTGTTTTACCAGAACCCTAAGGAGGAAGCATTCGGTGTGGGTCACGCCAGTTTCACCAAGAGTCCTGATGGCAGCCAAGATTGGATTGTGTACCATGGCATGAGAGACCCCACAAACGGATGGAGTGCGAGAACGATTAGAACGCAGCAATTCACGTGGAATGCTGATGGTTCGCCCAAGTTCCCAAGACCGGGATACGGACCTTATCAAATCCCCTCAGGACAGGCTTAATAACCTTGTCTTTATTGCAGTCGAATAGAGCAAATAAAAAGCCATAATAGTATTTAATGCATCTCTCTGTTCCCCATGTTGTGATAATTGAAAGGCAGGTGAATAGTCCGGGACCTTGGCATTTGGATTTCTAAAGGAAGGCGCGTGATTGGCTGCGGCAAGATACTCGAAAGTCCGCTTTGCCCGAGCCCGAGCTTTGCCTATGACAAAGACACAATCATCGCCCTTCGACTTTACACAGTACCTCGCTCTTCTGACCTACGACTCACCAATCACCCAACTTCTTCCTCTACCGTCACTCTCACCGACTCGGATCTCACACACAAATCAGAGCGGCCATGTCACTACCTCGCACCACATCGTCCGTGTCGACGACCATGTTCCGATTTGCCGCTGGCAGTGCCCCTCGTCTTCAATGTCACCAATGTCTGCGTCCTGCCTTCCGCACATCACAGCCTGCTCTACGCTTCTCCTCGCGACGAAACTTGCAAACCGCTACTGCCTACCGCCCCTACACATTGGACCCCATGCCCTCGCCGCGCAACGCTGGTGTACCCGAGACTTCTATTGCCGGCCTTCCTCCACTCCCATCTACCTCGTCGCGCCAGTCAAAGCCATCGCCTGCAGCCGACCAACCCATCAGCATCCCTGAGCAAGAAGCTCAAAAGTCCTCGACCGCAAACACGTCATCATCAGCAACCACATCTGCTACCACCAAGCCCCAAAGAAAGAGCAAGCTGCGTCCCCGCAAGGCCGCTATCACATTATCCTCATCGGCTGTATCACACCTGCGCGAGCTACTCGAGCAACCTGAGGCCAAGCTGGTCCGTGTCGGCGTGCGTAACAGAGGCTGCTCGGGATTGGCATACCACCTCGAATATGTGGACAAGGCTGGAGCATTCGACGAGACTGTTGAGCAAGATGGCGTCAAGGTTTTGATCGACTCCAAGGCTTTGTTCAGCATTATTGGTTCAGAGATGGACTGGCTGGAGGACAAGCTCAACGAGCGTTTCATCTTCAAGAACCCCAACATCAGTAGGTTGATCTACAAATCTGTTCATTCACACAGAAGTGCTAACACTATTTCCAGCCGAGCAATGTGGTTGTGGAGAGTCCTTCAGTATCTCATAAGCCTCGATCAAGTCTCCCTTTGCCTCAAAGACTCTCGCTTTCGAACGACTATGAAATTCTTGCATTACCGGAGTTATAGCGCCTTTGCTTCTAAAACTGTACATACTTGGGCCTCGCAGGAAAGGCCATTTGGGTTTGGTTCCTTCACAACATACCCCTTCTTAATTTTGAACCTTCGTTGCCCCCTACTAGATGAATGCAGACGAATAGAATCTCGATTTTAATGCACGCTACACTGCTTTTCTTCAGCTCTCAAGTATCGAAATGTGTGATTTTATAACCTGAACTCTGAGACGGGAGTGAGATGTACACGCTGGCAGAAGAAGGAAGATGATGAAGCCTTTGCAAAATATCAAAGCTGCCGTTTGGCACAGTCACAACAACGATTCACGGTTTTCACTTTCTGAACGTTACTCGAGTGTGTCGGTAAGTTATTTTCGAGAACTGTCAGACACTTGAGCGCAAAAAGCAGTGCATCCCTTGGAGACATGACAAAAAGCAAAAGTGATTTCACAAGGCTTTCGCCTCATGATTTCTAATGAACCTGACCCGATTTGAACGGATGACCTTGTGGATGTCCCGAAAAGACTGGAATCACACGCGCTACCGCTGCGCCACAGGTCCAATATAAAAGATGTGGTTCGGGCTGACTGCATATGAAGCTGAGAAATGCCGCATTGTGCGTCGCGGGGTTTTCGGCAAGAAGAAGAGCCGAGGTGCTTTCGATTGCTCAACCTTTTTCCTCTTCTGATAACGTAGATACCACATCACCTTCGTCCTTGGCTGAAGTATAAACGTGGCAGTAGGCCTCAGATACATAAACGTCCATGTGCCCATTCGTGGTGTGTTCTCCCAGCATCATATTTGATTGGGAATCTTGAGATACGGACACGGACTCGTGCTCCGAGTGTTCTTACGTCCGCTAGACACAAGTACTGTACTCCGGCAAACCCGGGGAACCAGTTCATCCGCCTACTTGTTTGCTTATCAACCTGGATCATTCTCCTCGTGTTTGGTCGCTTCTTCAACTTTTCATCTGAAGAATCTCAAGGAACGGCAATAAAGTCATTATAAACCTCAGATCCTGAGCAAAGCAAAGCAACACGACCCAAGTCCCTCCAATCCGAAAATGACGACCTCAGCAGCCATAACCGACGTGATAAAGGAACTCAAGAAACTCCCGATGTCAAAAGAACAACTCGACCAAACCAAAGCCAGGATCCTCCAAAGCCGTGAAGATGCAGAAGCAAACGATCCCGTCCTCAGAATCGCAAAAATGACCCAAAATTGCATCGAAGATATCAAAGAACGTCTCGCCTATATTACAGAGAGACGCGAGCAAAAAGCCCTGGACCAAGAACAGAGAGTCTCTTCTTTCGCAGCTGCCCTAGCAGAAAGGAACAAAGTCAAAGAAACCGAGAAGACAACCAAGCAAGGTCAGAAAACTCACAGGACAAGGATTGAAGTATGGAGGGACGAGGTCAAGCAACTTGCTGTAAGGGTGGAAAGGAAACCAGTATCTGGAACCACTGCTTTGAAACCACAAGGTCTATCACGTCAAAGTACAACAAAAAGACCCCTGGAAAGCGAACCTGTATTCTTTGAACCACTCTGTGCCAACACCTCGACCCCAATCAACAAACGCATCAAGACAGCTGCACAAAACGACTCTTCCTCTTTGGTCGCCCCTCCTACAAGCAGCAAAAAGTCCGTCCCATGGCTCAGCACACGCGCCTCGATGGCCGATGAAGATGTCTTTGCAGATGACGACCGTCACTTTCCCAACCCACGTCTTTGTGAAAAGAAGAAGAAGAATACTCACGACCACAATGACAACAACGAGAAAGATCATGATGATGCAGACGAAGAAATTAACAAAGAGGACTATGACGCAAACTCTGAAGATTCCTACGGTTCAGAGCTTACAGAGTTGGAGCAGATGTTGACGGTGGAAATGGCAATGGTGGGTGTGATGACAATGCTCCTCGCTCGAAACAATGAAGCACTCAAGGATCCAACGTTTTAGGCATGAGACATGACGATTCTCTTCTGGTTCTGCTCATGGGAAGGGAACATGTTTCTGTAGGACAATTGGAAAGAAGTGGTTCACTGTGTATTACAGGGCTTAATGTCTTACTGGTTTAGAATTAGCTATTGCTCGCTACAGTGTTTACAATCATTAGAAGTCATTACTTCGCCTCTTCGCTAATCACCGACATGCTTCATCATCCTCCTCATCCAATCCCGACAGATGTGTATCCCCGTAGCGACTACAAGTGTGTATACCGAGAGCATGCAACACATCCAGGACCAGCCTAGACAACTCCGTCGACAGCATTACCATTATGACCACGTTCCTTAGCAGCCTCAGCTCCATTCTTAGGTCCAAAGTAACTCGGCTCCTCATCATAGTCCCTCAACTTGAGTCCCATACGACCAGGATTGATGTTCCAGTGCCCAACAATCAGAGCAATGGAGAACACAGGCTTGGCCAGGAAGTCCAGAATCCCGTAGAAGACGGCTTCAGAGTCAGGAGGGATGATATTGGCACCTTCGGAGACACCCCAACAGATAGGATAGCAGAGCCAGATGAGTAGAGTCAGACATCCACAGATGGTGTAGGTGCGGTAGACGTCTGTGCCGAGATGTTTGGCATGTTTGCGGCCTTCGACGGCGAGATTCCAGAAGATACCAAACATGGCGATGGTGCCAAAAGTCCAGAATCCTGTTCATGCTAGGTCAGTATGTAGTCATGTGGAAAAGGTAGGCAAGAATAGCTTACCCCACTTGTAACGACTCTTGACAAGAGCACCAATAAGGCCCGTAACGATCATAACTTCATCAAGGAAGATAGTGTACAGAATGGTAGGCCAGGGCAAGCCAGCAGTGAGGAGAAGATCCATCAGAAGCAGCGGCGTAGTAACGAACCTAGATTCCACATTAGACTTCTGTCATTCTGTATCGTCCAGACACAAAACTTACCAATCGACATAGCGAGCATAAAAGATCTCACGGTTCACGCCAGCGACCTTGGGCCACGTTCTCTGAAACTCAACATCGATGGGTGTCCAGCCAAGGTTCGAGCCCATGGTGAAGTAAGCAATACAAGCAGTCATGTTGATCGCTGCCGTAATGTAGAAGAAGATACGATCTGTTCGAGGCTTCATAGCAGATGCTGCAATCGTGCCCAAAGCGACGAAGCCCATGATTGCACAAATGGCAAAGTAAAAGTCCGAGCCGCGGACAGTAATGGCAATGTCGACATGCTTGTTGTTCTGGGTGTTTGGGTTCACCTGAATGGCGTCGTTGCGTTTCTCAAGCCAGTCCATGTTTGTAAATGTGGCAATGTCTAGAGATTGAATATGGTTGTATGAAAGAGCCACATGAGGTGACATACACTTTCTTATACTGGTCTGGGTTGGGTATGATGAACAGAATCATCAGTGGCTCATGGCTTTATCTAGGAGTGTTTCTCCGAACACGACTGGATAGGTACACCAGGCGAGTCACAGTCACGTCAGCGTTGATGCGAACAATGGCATGACGGCTCATCGTCTTTGCTCTTCCCGTGAACTCTGCTCCTCGTACTTGGCTCATCTCACCACGAGATTGTATCAAAGAAGATGGAGAAGAACGCTCCTTGGGGGCATTATCAAGCCTCTTTGCTCAGACCAGTTGCGCAAACAACCACGTTGGTAACTCGCAGCCAGGAAGAGTAAGAATAGCTCATAGTTCCATCCACAATGTGGTGTTAGCTATTAAGCATTCGAAATTAGCATGGAGTGCAACAAGGTTATCCATAGCGGCGGTGTTACGTCCGGAGATTGCGGGCCTAGACTCAAACTCTCAACCAGCCACATCTACAAAAAGTGCGTTGGAACATCCCGTGTGTTGAAAGCAGTAAGTATGTGGAGGAAAAGGCAGGAAGATGACGGAGAGATGAGCAGGTGAGTGTAACTTTCCCTGAGACCCACTTCCGGATTACAGTCCGATCTAAAGCTTGTGTTGCGCCTCGAGCCCTACCCATATTATTTGTCTTATTGTAGTTGGAAGGTGCAGCAAAGGAAGTCGCAGATTGTTGTCTGCATCTCAATCTTCGAAGCTGGTTTGGTGATTGCTTTCTATATTGCATTTTCAATTTGTAACATTCCAATAATACAATTACTATTCTTGTTATCTATACTGATCACCATAGGACAACCACAAACAAGCAAACCACCAGTGCTATCGTAGCAGACTTGTAACTTGATGCAGGCTGATTACCATCTGCACCAGAAGTGGAAGTCTGAGCCGAAGACGCACCTTCGGTCCCGGTCGTAGCTGCCGAATGTGTCGATGTAACGCCAGCACGACTCGAAGTCACCAACACCACCGCAGTATTCGAGATAAGCTCAGTCCCAGATGCTGTATCAGAACCTGAGTTAGAACTCGAAGACGCAATGCCCTGCCATATATAACCACCAAGTCCTTCGGTAATCGCGGTCGCTCCCGATTGAATCACTACCGCGGTGCCATGCAGAGGAATGCTGAGAGTTTCACCTTTGACAGTGATGGCATGACCGCCAGGATACAATGTCTGCGACGCTATAACGATGCCGGAGTTCATAGGCGTGAGAAACAGCTGCTGAGAGCCGATAGACAGTCCAAGGTTTTCTCCAGGAGCGGCTGTCGCCAAAGCAGTCGTTTGGTCGTTGACAACGATGTTGCCTGTAGAATCTGGAGGCAGACTGAAGACCGTACCGCTCACTGTGATATCACTGCCGCCTGGAAACAACGTTTGTGAAGCGATAACCAGTGGTGTAACGGACGCAGGCGCCGCGGTATAGATCTGCGATCCGACTGTAATCAAATCATCGTCGGCAGCGATGGCTTGAATCGCAGTCGTTTTTCCATCAACAACCACCGAGCTGCCAGAAGTCGGAAGAGAATAAACATGCCCCGAGATCGTCACAGCTGAACCACCAGGACTGATAACCTGACTTCCAACAAGGTAACCACCAGCGAGCAATGGCACTGCTGTCGCACTACCAAACATCACAGCGGAGACTGTACGAATATCTGTTGGTGCGATGGAGGTGGCTCCGTTGATTAAGATATTCGCGCCAGAAGTTGGCAAGGAGTAGGTCACACCTGAGACTTCGAGAGCCGAGCCTTCTGGACTTAGTGTTTGGCTTGCAACCAGATAGTATGCACCAGAAGATTCTGGCTTTGCCGTAACACCGCCTATGACCACAGTCGCCGGCAACTCTGGAGAATGCTGGATAGTAGAGATGGGTATCGCTTGTCCGTTGACGATAGCGTTGCTTGCAAATGGTGGCAGAGAGTATGTGATCCCGGAGACCTCGACAGCACTTCCCCCACGACTGAGAGTTTGGTCTGCTATAACATACGCGTCGGAAGCTATAGGCGTAGCTGTGATTTCGCCGATAACGATAGGTGATGACGGTAAGAATGTCTGAGGTTCCACAGTCGAGATAGCCACTGTGTTCCCATTGACGACAACACCACCTGAACTCTGTAGAGAGTAAGTTGTTCCAGAGATCTCGATGGCAGGGCCCCCAGGATTGAGTGTTTGACCCGCTATGGCATATGCTCCGGATGGGACAGAACTGTCGACCACTGGCGCGGCAGGCACAGTGGATATGGGGACAGTAGAGCCTTGTAGTGTCTGTCCATTGGCGATGTTTAGACCTTGAGAAGCTACGGTCGATGCTTGTGACAAGGGAGTGTTGTCAGGGACCACTACTTCATGTGCTCCTGTGTCGGGAATCCTACTCTGGGCGGGTGTGATACCTGGAGAAAGTGCTGTTGCAGTGACACCACCAATCACAACGACAACTTCCGAGTTCACCTCGGACACATCTTCTTTTGACGGGACAGCTGATGACGCACCTGCCTGATTCACAGTTGGCAGGGCAGGCTGATCTACAGGGTTACCAGAAGGTACCACCGAAGGTGTGTCCGACCCTGGGTTTGCGGCAGGTTGCTGAGTAGGCTTTTCCGAGGGGCTGTTCGAAGGTACTACTGAAGATGCAATGCCAGCTGGAGTAGTAGTGGGCTGGACAAGCTCTTGAGAAGGCTTATTGGTGGGGACGTCTGCTGCGATGGGAGATGATGCACCGCCCACTTGATTCGTAGTAGGTGAATGATCATCAGGTTGTTTGGATGGGAGCACCGAAGATGTACCTGGCTCTTGACTCACAGCGGGCTGTGTAGGTTGATTCGAAGACTTCCCGGAAGACACATCTGCTGTGCTGGGAGACGGCATGTCGGCAATCGATGCTTTCGTACTGCTGATGACTACCGGAGTTTGACTGACAGGTGCAGCCGACGTAGTAGCTGCAGAATTGAAGTACATAGCATTTGTCGTACTGGTGACAGCAGACGAAGTTGTCAGGAAAGAGACACGGATGTGGAGCAGAGGTGCACCAGCAGCAGACACTGGTGAACAGCTCATAATTTGTGGGACCTCAGACAAGACGGCGGGTTGCTTCATCAACCAGGCAAACATATCGTCGTTGATGTCAGTCCTGACAATTCTCTGATTCCACGTGCTCGTCTGAGACGACACTTGACTCTCATAGCCGATATAGAAGCTCGTATAATCGACACCGTTGGTAAAGATCGGACTGATAGGTATGGATGGAGCAAAGGCAGCATCCGAGAACCAAGATTGGGCAACCGAGGAAACTGCATATGTTTGCAGAGAATCATACTTGTTTGTACCCATACATGTCCCAGCGCTGTTGACATGACCGGCGAATACGTAGAAGTCTCCAAAGTATACGTAGGGAGCTGAGGCAACTGTGCTGTTCTGCTATCAGTCGATACTCAATGCTAAGCTTATGCAACACTCACAATGTAGTCGAGGCGTCTGAGTAAATTGAGTCGCTCGCGACCTCTACAAGGGTTGCATCGTATGCGCCGGCATAAGATGGACCATTGAGATCCGTCGGAATACCTGGGATGATAGCAGGCCCGTCTGGATCAGCAAGATACTCATCCCGATAGAGTCTGGAGCTGGGGAATGTGGTGATTGTTGAGGTAGGGACGATTGTGTCTAATGCAAGTGTATGGTCAGCAAGCTTCTTAAGTCGAACATTTAGCAGCTTCTGGCAGATGCGAATACTGCCTGGTATTTCAACACAAGATGAGTGACAACGTATCGAACGTTCACTTCCGGCGTCGAAGTCTTTGGAAACGTACTGTTGTAGCGAACGAATTCCGTCACAATGATTTGGTCAAGGACTTTCGGGACAGGTCCATCATACCAATGATCCAAGCTAACTCCTGGAGCGTATAGTTCACAACAGAACGGACCAGGAGTAACAGAAGTCGGGAATTTGGCAGTTGCCGAAGTATTCGTGTAGGAAATAGTTGCTTGTCGAGGGATTTGCAGCGCGAAAGCTGCTTTAATACAGAAAAGATATAACAGAATGTTAGAAAACATGACTGCTATCCGAAATGTTTTTCTATACGCGACGGTGAGCGATCGCTAATTATATGAGATGGTGACTCCTGGATATCAGGCCTGGTACAATTCGGCTTTCTAAAAACGGCATCAATCTATGAACAAGCCGCATGCTCCAAAATATTGGCTGGCGCATCCAGATGCATCATGCAGCCTTTCAACTTCTGCATTATGTACGGGCTTTGCAGGCATATAACAAGTCTGCTTCATGTTTGTATAGGCCAGTGTTACGCACAAATCCTTGCGATATTCCAGCTGAGTCTACTTCGTGGGGGGCTTTTGGTGTGTGTGTGTGCGCGCGCTATGCACGAAGCCTGTCAGCCTCGCATCTAATATTGGAAGAGCTGAACGCCCGCGGCTCGGAAAGTCGCCGCATGACTTGATGAACCGGTCTGCAGCTGTAAAAAGAAAATCGTCGAGATCTTGGCTGCCCCGAGAAGTAAGCTGATGATTGACGAAGAATCTATCAGTGATATCGTCTATTTGGCTTCATCCATAGCTTGACCATGTATCGACCAATGCCTCCATCTGCGGCACAAGATCTTTTATCGTAAACGGTTTCGTAACCACAGAGTCCATGCCTGCCTCAATCGCGGCAGCAATCTGTTCATTGCGAGCGTTAGCTGTAATCGCAATCACAGGAACATGGCCAGATATTTCTCCAGACAATTCGAGTGCACGTATGCGACGTATACAGGTCAACCCATCCATGATCGGCATTTCGATGTCGAGCAGAATCATGCTCAACGGTAAGCCTCCCTGTATACCCGACTGATATGTTGTCGTGGCCAGATGATTGAGGGCTTCCAACCCATTTTCGGCTAAGCTGACTTCGCAGCCTAGTTTTCGCAGCTGTTTCGACATGACTTTGGCGTTGATCACGTTATCCTCGACGACTGGAAATTGTCAATAAAGACTCCTAATAGATTTCCGGACAGACTTACGCAGAACATGCATGTCTTTGATCAGAGTCTGCGGTCGCGGTACCGTGTCGATCTTCTCAAGGACTTTGACGGTGTCATATGTTCCGCCTAGAGGATGTGGCATGTTCTTGACACTGATCGTGGACTCGACGGAAGCCACAGAGCCTGAACGACTTACCCGTACAGCACGTTTGGCTTGGATGTAGAAAGCAAATCGACTGCCGACGGAAGGTTCACTATGCAGACCTATCTGTCCCTTTTGGAGTTCTACGAGCTCTCTGCTTATAAATAATCCCAGCCCGGAACCTGTCGAATCATTAGTCTTGGACGATGCTTTATTTCGATCGACGATTTTTGTCCGAACCTCCATATTGCTTGTATGTTTTGGGTGCTTTGACGTTTGTTAGCCATTGCTTTAAATGTTACCGCATGGGGCTTACCTTGAGCAAATCGTTGGAACAGGAGTTGCGACTCTTCTGGCGAAAGTCCACAACCCGTGTCTGTAACGCTGAACATCAAGTAGATGTCATCGGCGCTATCGTCTGAGTCTTCAGCAGCAAGCATTGCTGAAATGGTCTCGGTTTCGTCATGATCCTTTTTTCGCGGTTTGATGAACTGAACCCCGCAATCCTGAGCTGACGGCGGTGCCGAGAAAGGTGCATAGGCCAAAGTGAGGTGACGGGTGTCTGAGTTGCGAGTGAATTTCACTGCGTTTGTGATGAGGTTGATGATGATCTGCAATAACCTGCTAGGGTCACATAGTACATCTACCACAGAACACTCGCTCGGGAGTTCTTTGACCTCGGTCTGGATATCAGCACCCTTCAAGTCGGCTTCAAACATCTTAAGTGCTTTCTCGATCACATCTAGAGGTCTTGTTCTTTCCGGAGCCAGGACCAGGAGGTTCGAATCCAGTTTGGAAAAGTCAAGTACTTCATCGATGATTACCTAGATCACGTCAGCCGATGTGTATAGTTCCATTGGGAAAGCATTACCTTCATATGCATAGCACAAATATTGATCGTGTGAGCTGCATCAGACACTGTGTCAAACGCCTCCTTTTGCGATGCGTCTGCAGGTAAAGAGATGACAGACTCTGTCAATTGTATAATGCTGCTCAAGGGATTTCGCATCTCATGCTGTTGGTCTTGTTAGTGGCTATAATCATTGAAGCATGCCGTGATAAACCCACCGAGATCATGTCTATAAAGTTCTGTGCCTTTCTTTTCGTTTCGATCGCTGCATTCATTCTCTCGGTGGTAAGAGCTTCTGTCAGCTTCTTCGAAGTTATGTTGGTCAAGTACCCTTGGAAGGTCACCAACACATCATTTCCATCTCGCTGTGGGAAGCACACAACTTCCAGCCAACGTGCGCGGGTAGGTGAATGGTCTGTGCCTGCTCTGACACGAAACTGGAAGACCTTGACTTCGTGAGACTCTGTGACATCTTTCCAGGCGTTCTTACTGAACTCTTCGTCATCAGGATGAATACAGTCACGCCAAGCGTATCCTGACTTGGCCTTTTCAAAGAAGTCCTCCCTCGTCTCACCCAATAATTCAAGGAACATGTCGTTCAAATATATAGGGGTGCCGTCGCCTTTGTATAAGAACATGCCAATCGGGGCATTTTCTGCCATGCGGCTGAATGTTTCCTGATCCTTTTCGTTCTTCAGAGTCGCAACACTCAGCTGCCTGGTGAGCTTCTCCAGCTGAATGCGATAGCCGAGACCGTCGTCTGCCTGCAGCAATTTGCGTTGCTCAGGGGGGGACTGCAGTACAATGACTGCTTTGAGAAGCATCTCGCTCAGCGAGTATATGAATCTTCTCATATTGTCATCTGCGCGCCTCTGAGGATTTACGCCGATGACTATTGTGCCTTGAGCCGAGCCTTTTACGTCGAATATGGTGAAGACGAAAGCCGAAGTGATTGTGCCAGCGTCAACGGCGATGCCAAGTTCTGGTATGAAGTTATTACCATCCAATAATATGACATTCTCACCGCCTTCTGCCTGTTCAAACACATCGACCAACTCTTTGGATGGCTTCTCGAGGTCTGTATGTGAGCACAAGCCAGATGAACCGTAAAGCTTGTAATACTTTCCCCCATCGGATGCAGCAGTCTCCTCATGCACTGTATACAGGAGCGAATAGGCTATATCATCAGCTTCTTCATCCAGGATGCCTGTGAACTCAGGCCAGAGGCCAGAAAGGTCAGTAGCGCGCGTGGTCTTTTCAAGAAGTTTGAACAAGACATCGTCTCTGTTCTTTCGGACTACGGCAGAGGTTACTTCATTGAAGCAATTCACCGAGCAGACCCAGCGACCATCAGAGCCAGCGAAGGGAATCAAGAACCAATCGAAGTAGGATTCTTCCAAAAACCCGTCGCGGTCAAGCGGGATCATTATTTCGATGTTGTGGACAGATTGGCCTTCTTCCCAACTGCTCCGAATCAGGTCGGTAGTGAGGTCCGTCGATTCCTGGCCCCAGATGTCGAATTGCTTATTGCCCAGCGCAGCAGGATGTTTGGAACCACACAGCTTTGCGGCAGACTCGTTGTAAAATTGTATCAAGCCAGGCCCCCAGTAGATTATCCTGGGCCGAGGGCAATGCATGAAAGCGAGTAATACTTCGCGAAGTTTCGTTGGCCATTGGCGCATATCTGGACCACTGACGGCGCCTATGGCAGTCTTACTCCAATCATAGTCCAGCAAGTAGCGTATCCAAGGAGTGGTTGGGACCTGATCAGGAAATCGCATCCAATCGTGAACCAGACTGTCCAGAGAACCATCCTCTCCACTTTCAAATGGAGGCGACACAAACTCGTGGTGACAGTATATTATGGCGTATCTAGACCCAAGCTTTTTCTTGATCCATTCCCTACTCGCAAATCCAGTGGTCGGCGTGGCTTCTGTCGTGCATCGAGTCTGCAATTCCGTAGAGAGCCAGTCTTCCAGCGCGTGTGAGGGAACCTGGGCCACAGCATGTTGGAAAGCAGGATTTCGGTAGAGGCAAATGGGATGCGACTCGGATGAATCCAAGATGACAGTCGGACGGTTGTCGTCGATGGCCAGTTGGACCAGAAGTTGGAGCTCTGGTGGCAGCCCTTCGAGCAGAGCCTCAGGTAGCATGACGTGGGGTGTTTGGCGATATCCTCAGCACATTGCGCTTTTCGCTGCTTGGCACGCCGGATTGTCTCTCGTGGTATGCGCTTGGATTTGGCTCTTTCTCACAAGCAGAACAAGGTCTGACAATAATGCATGTGTGCGACAAAAGAGTGAAAGTAGAAGCAGCCTGCAGCCAAACCGGCAATTGCGGCGACGAAGGTCTCGAACGTTGCCGTCCTGTTCCTACTCGAGTATGCGCCTGCAACCTCCGAGGAGCAATCTACCGATGTCTTGCCCGATGGACTTTTCTCCGATCTATAATGAAACCATCTAATTGTGCAGATGCCTTACGGCATTGCTTCTGTTACTCTACTATTGTAGTAACACTTCAAACATCCAGTATCGCTCGAAGCTAATCGAAGCACATGTGTAAATAACGTTTCTCGGCGCGATGCCTTCGGCCGAGTTGTGAAACCGCCGACTTTGTTTGACTGGAGGTATGACCCTGTCGTGATCCATCAACAACTCGACCCTAGTGATATTTCAGAAGCAGTGATAGATTAACGTTATGACATATTATACAGAATGCTCTAACTACTACCTCGTCGTGGAAGTCGTCGTGTGGCAAGTCAGACACATCGGTAGCCACTTTTGCCTAGTGGAAATGATTCTAAACAGGACATATGTGGGAGGGAGCTGAGATTCATTATCGTTGCAGGACAGCCGTCTGCCATGTATTTACTAACACCGCAACCATGCCCGTATGCGCCTGCCTTCTTTTGCGGGTATCATTTATATATGTCATGGACGAAACGCCAGCGTTCCTAGGCCATGATCAATGGCATTTATCGTCATATCAGTCCTGCACCACCGTCCAACGTCTCTTCGGTACTCCTGCTTCACGAGGAAAAGCACCTTTTGGTGCACTACCCCAAAGGCCTTTCTGGCTTAGAGAGCGGGCCAACTGTGGTGGTGGAGCTTCATCTACTGTCGGTAGCGCAGCAATATTCGACTTTGCTTCTTCCTTCAGAGCACTAGCCTCTGATTCCGCTGGCGCGGATCTGAAGTCGGCTTTTGGTGAGACAGATCGCTCTGGCGTTGTCGCTTTTGGTGCTGACAAACGTGCAGCTAATGAGTTCGAACGAGCTAATGTGTTGAGGAAGTTGGGTGAATCGACGTCTTTGGCGCTCATGGAACCCCACAGGCCAGTGGGCGAGTCCTTCCTCACAGCAGAAGGGATAGCAGGGCTGCTCACAACGGGAGTGATGACAGGTCGCGATGGACGGCGCATACTGCCAAGCGAACTGTTAATTCTGGCTCTTGGCTCGGGCAGGTTCCAACTAGAATCGACAGGAGCACCTGCCGATGTATGCGAACTGGCAGAGCCGAAACGGCGACTGCGTGATTGAGGCACAGTTTGTGAAGCTGAAAGAATGGGAGAGGACACGGTGGGTGCAGGCGCTTTGGAAGGATCGACACCAGGACGAAGGTGCTCAGACGACGCAATTATCTTCATCTCATAGTGCGAAGATAGCCCAGCATCGATAGAGCTTTGCCGGCGAGGCAGTGGGCGGCGCATAGCATCGACAGGGTCAAGAGCAGGCGAACTACTCGCTGGCGAGTCAATAGGTGATCTATGCTCGCCTTCAGATGGTGAAGTAGATGGGTCGTCTTTGCGTACGGCCATGGTGAGTGAGGCCATGCCAAAGTCGAGTAGTACAGGTTGGTTAGTGAGGCCGCCGATCAAAGCATTACAGCCGGCGCCATGCGTGATCAGCACGACAACAAGATCCTCGTCGTCATCCTCTTCAGGCGCAGCTTCGTGATGGTCGTGGGTAGGATACTTTGAGTCTGAACGAGTCGTGGCATACCAATCAACCATACTCGACAAGCCATGGCGAAAACGTTTGTGCATCTGACTCCATTCCTCGCCAAAGCGGCCACCATCGCCCCAACAATGTGGTTCACGCATGCTGTCCCACTTATAATCGACCTTGACACATTGATCACGAGCGTGAGCCACGTAGCCGCGAGGGATAGGATCGCCAGGAGAAATGGCATAAGTTGGGGTAGGTGGGGTGTAACCAGAAGAGTTGTCGTGCTTGTGGGACAGGTTCGAGGGATCGGCAGGTCTGAACTGCTCGGGCGATTTGTTGGTACCGAGGCTGTTTGTACGATCTCTTGAAGGTACGTCGCGCGAGAAAACCTGCCAGTTTTCCAAGGGGCCATTGGTTTCTTGTGAAAGAGGAGAAGGTACGTTGCTGACCGAGTGTGAGTGCTGACGGGCAGCTGGAGGGGTCCCCCATAAATTGCCTCCTGAGACCACTGGAGATGACGGTGTGTAGGTTTCGATCTTGTCGGCCTGACGAAGAAGTTCGGCCTTCGCAGCTGTGACCATCAAGGTGCTCTCAGGCGGCGGCGTGATCATTTCAAAGTAATCGGGCGACAGCCATTCTCCCAAAAAGGCATCCACACGAAGAGTTGCGCGACTGGGTGGTACAGAATCCTTCTCTTTCAGCGAGCTACGCAGAAGGTCGCGCGACTCGGTGTCATGCTCGGGCACAGGACGTAGTTGGGGAGATGCCGAGGCGTCTCTGGGTCGTAGGCTAGGGGAGCCACGGAGCTGGCCGAGTGTCTTGATGCGTGCATCGCTGCTCTTTCGGGCGTTGGCGGGCAAGCCCTGGTACTGCGAAAGGCCGGCGCTGATGCCGATACCCGTCTGGACGCATCTCTGGAAGGGCGACGAATGGATGACGACTTTGTGCTTCCTGCGTTTCGTTCGTGACTTGTCTGTGGATCTGGCTGCTATGTTGGCTTCGAGATAGGCAAAGTCCTTGATGCCGAGGCCAGGGTCTGTCGGAGGAGCAGCAGGCGACGAGGTGCCTGACGAGGCGGACCCCTTCTCTCGTTCGTGGAGGAGACTGGCAATGCGCAGACCCAGCGCTCTCGACTGGATCCAACCGCCGTACGTGAGCGGTGGGTCATAAGGAGTGGGTGATGATAGATGCCATGACTGGTCAGCAGCATGCAGTCGAGCACCGTGTCTGTTGGACACCAGTCAGCCATTCAGAACGCAGCCTGCACAAATCTGAAACGTGTTGAAGGATATCGGGCCTACCTGACGACTATCACGACTGCGGGTGCCTTTGCCATGGTTCCAGAGAGAGAGAGAGAGCAGTCGGCTGATGTTTGACGCCTGAGTACCCAATGTTTGCTCTCCTAGCTACAATAATGCGTCTGAAAGGTTCCCGAGTTGCCAAGGTAGCAGCTACGATGACGGTATTTTCTGTCAAGCTGCGGCGATGATGTCGTCGATATTAGATTTATAATCACAACAGACGTCGAACAAGAAGGAGTGAAGGTAGCAGTACAGCTCGAGCGAAATATGGAATACAGGACATCGAGGCAAAAGACTTTCCCTTGTCGACAAGCAATCGGCAACTGACACAACCGAAACATGTCCATCCGACTGCACCTGCCCGCCGCCGCAAACCCGCACCTTCTTGCCCGCCCCCACTTTTACGCCAACGTCAATCGCGTGCGCGACACCACCAATCTCCGCCGGCAATAACCACCACCAACGAAAGACTTTCCTAATTGTCTACAAGTCTATGTCTGCACCATTAGATTCCAAAAGCTCATGCTTGCGCCCATCGTCTCTACAAGTTCATGTTTGAGCGATTAATGTACAACGCTACTTAGCCTTGCCATGCCGTCAGCTCTCTTTGCAGCCGCATCTGCACTGCAAGTCGCTCCGCCCTCCTATTTCCTGCTTCGCGTCTTCCAAAAAATCCCTCTCATCAAACACCAATCATTAAAGGAATGAAACTCCTTCCGTACCGGCTCGTGATGTATTACTCCGGCCTGTCTCACGACTTCGGTTTCAATCGTCAAGTCCTACGGCTCCTCGGCCCAGGACCCATCCGGCAACCGCTTCGGCTGATAGCACTCATTTCGTACACGCCGGCTGATTGAAAGCACCCGAAATTTGGTATTATCATATCTTGTCCTTGGTTGTCTGATACATACATGAACCACTGCCTCTCACTGGAGGTAGTCACCTCCTGTCTCCTTATGGATCACATCAAACAGTGGCTTGGCACTGAAGTATCCTGCCATCGGAGACCCGATCGCCTTGAACGTGTACACCGCATCCTCTTCGTCAATCTTCTTGGTCTCGCCTCCACGACCTCCCGCTGCTGCATCTGCCAGTAGCTGCGCCTGACAGCACTTCTCCAGAGAAACGAACCAGAAAACCGTCTCTTCTACCGTCTTGCCCACCGTCAATAGACCGTGGTTTTGGAGCAATGCCGCCTTCTTGTTGCCAAGGCATTTGGCGATGTTCTCACCTTCCTCGGCTGCAAGAACAATGCCGTTGAACGACTCGTATAGGACGTGATCTCCATGGAATGAGCATGCGTCCTGTGTGATCGTGTCCAGCTTCCTGCCCAACGTGCAGAAGGATCTACCATAGATACTGTGGCTGTGTGCAGCAGCAATAACATCAGGTCTCGCTTTGTGGATGGCGCTGTGGATCATGAACGCTGCTGTGTTGAGCAGTCTGGTCTCGCCACCACCGATGATCTCGCCTTCTTCATTGACATGGATCAGGTCAGACTTGTTAATCAACGAGAAGGCCACTCTAACAACCGACGAAACATATCAGCGAGACCACTCTGGACAAACAAGGAACAACGATTCGCTTACCCGAAAGGATTGACCCAAAACGTGTCTGTATCTACAGGATCGCGAAGGGTGATGTGACCAGCCACTCCTTCGTCGAAGCCATACTTGCCGAAGATCCTAAAAGCCGCGGCAAGACGACCCTTGAGGTATTCACGCTCTTCGTACTTGTCGGCAAACTTTGGTGGCCTGCTCAATTGTCAGGATATATTGCAATCTATCGACATGTGGAGATTCGAACTTTGGGAACTTCCCGACTTGGAGAGCAGCGGAGGGGTCGTCCAATCCCGGTTCGTTTGGAGCCACGACATCAGGCTTGTCTGAATCTGCGTGTGGTGCCATTTTTTGTTTGATGTTTGTATATCAAGATGTGAAAGATAACAAGACAAAAGAGAGAGAGTCAGCCAACCTCTTTTGTACTGTTGCTGACCTTAGCTAAGTTCGAGGTGGGTTCGGCCTGTCGGCATGTCGGTATCGCATCCATTTCCTAATCTGGGGAGAGGCGGGGTAATTTGGTACGTCTTGCAGATCAACATGACCCGCCATCACCACCACCAGTAGTGCCTGTCGAATGTTGCTGTTTCAAACATAAGCCACGAGCAGTTGCCAGCTCGTTGGCCGATGTTGCATTTCTTCTTCAGCCATGACGGTGGTATCAGCTGAACAAACCAACGCAATATCTGTTGCAGGATTCGAATATCGAGAGCCAAATATGGCAAGTCTTGAAAACATACAAAGGTAAAGCGACCTTACAAGTTCAATGCTAGCGACATGAAAGTGCTAGAGTGATGTCCGCCTTCTTTCTGATATGGCTCGCATCCGCTCGAATCACACGACGGACCATCGCCCAGGAAACATCAGACGCTACAAAGATGCACCTCTGCTTTACAAAAACAGATTGCTCTATAGAAAGAGAAGTGTGGCTTTAGAGAGGAGAAGTCCTAAGCTGTATTGTATGTCTCTCCGTGAACATCGTCTCTGTCTCATGAACAAACAGCAATATACATTTCTGTAGTTAAGCATCCCAAACATACTGTTTCACGGAGAGGCTACATAAAGTGATGTAAACCGCTCGTAGAGAGGGAGTGAGGGTCACCAACAGCCGTCCCGGACGTAAGCTCTCTGATACACATGTGAAAAACGCTTGCAGAGGATAAACGCGTTTGGGAGATGCTGCTATGCAAAAAAGAAAAAAAAAAATCTGCACCACGTTATGCCCTCTAGTAATAAGACGCCGGAAGGGACATAAAAAACGATAAAGACAAGCAAAACCCACAAGGAAAGTCGCCATCCTCTATCTCCAGAAAGAATCCAAAAAGTACAGAATGAATATCATTACTTCTTGTCCTGTTCAATCTTCTTCTCCCTCTCCTTTTGATCATTCTTCATATCATCCTCTTTTGTCCCTTCGTTGCCCAGAGTGCCGTCATCCAGCATTTTGCCCAGTTCCTTGAGCTTGACGGGTTTGGTCATGAATGTGTCGACTCCACTGCTATAGGCCTCTTGCTGTGCCTGTGCACTTGCCAGACCAGTCAGTGCGACGACGATCGCAGGCTTGATGTTGTTCGCTCCTTCGTGAGCGCGAATCTTCCGAGTCGCCGTGAGTCCATCCATGATTGGCATTGACACATCCATAAGCACATAGTCAAATGGCGGATCTTGACTCTCGCCTTTGTCGTTGTCAGACCTGGCTCGAGAGTTGTCGCATTCTGACTTGTAAATCTCCAAGGCTTCGAGTCCGTTACTCGCTGTTTTGAAGTAATGGCCAGATCTCTTGATGTAGGTGACTAAGAGTTGGAGGTTCACTCTATTGTCATCCACAAGCAAAACTTTTCGAACAGGTTTGTCCGAGTCGGAATTTGTTCTGGAGAATGGACCCGCGGATCCAGATGTAGGTGCTGGTGATGGGAGGTCGTCGGTATTGTTGAGCAAAGATGTGTCCACTTTGGGCAATTTGGACTTGCCTTGTGCAAATTCAACTGTATCGTTCTGCGGATGTTTCAGTGGTGCATCTCCTGTGTGGCCTTTTGCCCTTGCTTCCACGCTCAAGGCATGATCTTCAGACTCTAGCACCTTCTGGAACGTCGTGTCTTGGAGGTGTTGGCCTTCTCCCAAGCTGTCGTCCAGGATCTTGCGAACTGACGGCATGGGTTCCTTTGTTTTCGCATTCTTGTGAGCTTCCAAGCAGAGTGTGAGTGATTTGGCTAGTTTTCTTGGCCCACATGGCTGGGATAAGACGCCGGTGACGTGTGGTTGAGGATGATGCATCATAGCGTTGGCGGCAGAGACGCTGTTGCAAATGACCAGCAATGGGATATCGGCCAACTCGTTCTGAGCGTCCTTGTCAGACTTGTTTCCCATACGCTTTTTCATTTGGTCTTGCACCAATTCGAGGCCCTTCTCAGTAGTGAGAAAGACGTCGACGCCAGACTGGTCTATCCCTTCCGTTATCTGCATATCCATCCCAAACCAATTTTGGCACATTCGGTGGAAGGAGGCCATGAACCTGTGGAGAGCGTTTTCCGGAGATCGTGTTCCGGGCTGGGGTTCTTTCTTATAAGAGTCAGCATCGAAGCCGATAAACCCTATCTTCATGCCTTGGGTCTTCTTGGAGCAACTGGTAATAACACTCCGATCCACATCTTCTTCCTTTACGGCAATATGCATCATTTCCAGAGTGACCGTGGTTTTGGTTCCCTTGCCTTGCTCACTCTCCACTTTGATTGTACCACCCATAGACTTGATGATGGCCGAGATGATCGCCAAGCCCAGACCTGTGCCAGGTTGCAGTGGGTCCTCTTGCGCGAATGGGGTAAAGAGGCTTTTGTCGAGGTAGTCGGTACTCATTCCCTTTCCACTGTCTGTGACGGATATCGTGACTTTGGAACGGCCTCCTTGCTCCTTAGTTGGCAATGGTTCGCTGTCAAGTTTGACCTGAATGAATCCACTCGACGTGTACTTGAGGCTGTTGTTGAACAAATTGCTCAAGATGCGACGCCATGCTCCGGCCTGAGTTCTAAAGATCCAATGCGAGTCTTGAGCTTTTGAGATGTCAACAACGATCGAGACATTCTTTTCACCTTCGGAGCTCTTTGCATTGCCATGGACTTGTTTGTTTCCGTGAGTTGGCATTTGCTCAGTCTCACGACCAGCCCTGATAAAGTCGTGCCCAGCAAAGACAGTTTCCAGCACTTCCTCAGTCACTACACTCAGATCGACGTCAACATCCAGTGCGAAGTTCTGTGTCTGTTCGTGCGGATTTGAAGTATTCGTGCGCGCTTGTGTGCTCTTCCTGGTGAAGTTGTTAATTTTGGCGAAGTCGAGTAGATGATCAATCGTGTCCAGTAGAGTGTGACCGCAAGTGGCGAGAGTATGTACAAGATTCTCCTGAAAGGGATCAAGAGTCGAGTCTTCGAGGCACTCCACACTACCGAGTATACCATGGAGTGGACTGCGAAGTTCATGCGATATAGAGGAGATGAAGTCCGACTTCGCTTTGTCGGCGATTTTTGCATTGATCCTTGCCACTTCGCTCATGGTGCAATCACTGAACGCTGAGAGATAACTAAGCTCGGAATGTGTGGTGAGGATTCTATGAGGGTCCAAGGTCCAGGCGATACAAGCACTGAAGAACTTCTGATCAGAGCTCCACATAGGTTGAATCGCAAGGCTGCGGACTCCGGGGAACAGCTGCTTGATCACTTTGGCTTCGTTCGACCTCAGACGTTTGCGTTTCTTAAAAGTGCTTCTGGCGAGAGCCAAGCCGTCCATGGCGTCTGATTGTGCCAGGGGCTCGCCAGGTGACGAGTCGGTATCCTCATCAAAATTGAGAACTTTGCCATGTGGATAACGACGTAGAAGTGTCCGTACGAATCCCTCGGTCATGTCATCAGTAAGTCTTGCTGACTGGTCTCCACGTGCATTATTTATAGTGGGTGTGGATATGCCAAGAATCTCAGAATGTTTTGCACCATCTTCTTTTCCCAGCTTCTCACCATTATCTGGACCAGATGGTTCTGTCCCAGACTCACTTGACGAGTTAGCTTCCGAGGCCGATGACAGTTTCCGCCGCTTGGGTCGTTCGTGGGCTGTGCGATCGACGAGACCTCCATAGGTAGACTTGGCGGTAGCATCAAATATGACAACAGCATCAACTTGCAATGACTCTCGGATGATGTTTGCAGCGCGACCAAATGTAGCCTTGACTTCGGGAGCGAGGTGATCGGTAGGAGATGTCTTCTTCGCCTTTGGGTCTTCCTCGGCAGATAGCTGTTTTGGCGAGGCATTGGAGGAAGCTCGAGATTTGTCGACATCTAGGGATATGCCAACGTCGGTGAGAGATGGAAAGCCTTTCTGACCATTCTGCTGGATGTCAGGGGGTTGGTCGTGATGTCTAGAATATTGGCGATCAGCCCACGGCAGTGGCGAGTCTGAGTGGACGTCAGATGTATCCAAGTCGGCACCGGTGGCTTCCCAATCGCCCAAACCGTGCTTGCCCTCGACGAAACATCCCAAGCCGTGTACCATTCTTTCTCCCTTGATGCTTTCCGACTGTGCACGCTGCATATCAAGGTGTATCATGACGGTCGTGGCCATGTCCTTCATGAAGGCGATGTCTTGGGGCGCGAGCCTCTGTCGAGGTTGATCGTCTATGACACAGTAGGCACCGATCTTGTACCCATTAGGAGAGATGATGGGAACTCCAGCGTAAAACCTCCATCCGCGGTCTGCCGTATATGCTTTATTACTGAACCTCTTGTCTTTGGCCAAGTCGGGCACAATGAAGACGGCATCGTCCGTGGCCTCGGCGACATGGTTAGAGGGAAGGTTGATGGTGTGCTCGCAGATGCTCCCTCGCTTCGGGACGGCTGTAACACCATAGTCAATGTGATCGCCAGGAGCGTGGTCGGATTCAGTCTGAAGACTGAGAGACTGCGTGGCTTCTGCAAGGATGTACTGGTAATTGCGATCGAAGAAAGAAATGATGGCGCGTTTGCAGTTCAATCGCAGGGTAGCGAGTTGTGCGAAAGCCGTCAGGGCTCTGTCAGGCGATGCACGCGCTCGTCGTGGAGCAGACTGGTCTTTGTGCGCGTGAACCTCTGCCAAGCCGAGTCTGATGGGCTGATAGTACCTGGACAGCAAACATTAGCTACTCGATGAAATGTGATGCTGCGGCGCGCATCGCTGTACTTGTAGAACTCGCGCTCGTGGCCAATATCATAAGGCAGTCCCGACTCGATCGGTGGGCCCGGGGGACAAGACGCCATGGTTGTGCTAGCTTGGTATGAATTGCATGTAGACCTTCGATATGACTGAGGCCAGGCTTCTTTCACACTCGATATCGATGGTGATGGCCAATGATAGATTGCAGGGAAAAACGATAATGACAGCGACTCAGCGAGAAGCAAACAGTGACGTTGGAAAATGTGATGTCATACGGCTCACCTCAAAGCGGAAAATTGGATGGACCCTGGACGAAATTCCACTACCGAGGATCCAACTCCGGCCTAAGGTTTGTCTCCCAGAACGGCAGTTGCAATCTGCCATGCGTTGCTAATGATGTGAGAAATACAACATCAACCGTCCCGTGTGATTATAGGAATTGGATCCATCTCCTCTTGGTTAATGCACAAATATATCGCAGTCTGACAGGACTTCTAAGAGAAACAGTTAAAATTCAGAATTGGGTATCTAAAAGGAAAAACGGCTAAATGACAAAATAAAAAAGCAAGAGCTTTGCAGCCTCATAACAAACATCTAACTAGTCCATAAAATCATGTGCACCTTCACTTCTCCAATCCTTTGCTTAGCTCGGCAATCTCATTATCCGCAAGCGCTGCTAGCCAAAGGCACTTGGCCAAAATCTCGGCATCTGCTTTGATAGCATATCTCGAACTGGCATCCAGTAGACGCAACACTCCTTTGACGATCGACGCAGTAGTACGATGACGCTCGAAGTTGACGAGCTTCTCGTGCGATCCGTCTGTCGATACTCTTCCAGCAGGTGTGATGAACGCAGGCTTCTGAGCGTTGAGCGCAAGGTCGCGAGTGTAAACACCAAGGAAAGGAATCACACCTTTGCCAGCCGTGACATCGTCGTCGCTGAGCTCGGCCGCTGCACTTTCCATCTCGGCACGAAGCACAGCAAAGTTACGCATCGGGCTGACCAAATTCTCGAGACTTCGAAGCGCATCTTTCTCGGCCTGTGCTACCTTAGCCCATGTGGTGCTGAGACGAGATAGATCCGAGGAGAGTAGAGCTATGGTGATTTGTGCTGTTGTAGCGAAGTTGCGCAGACTGCGGTGCGAATGCGTCGCAACGTGTACAAACTTCGTGATACACTGAGCACGCTCCTCCGACGTGCCACAAAGCAGCACTGAAGAAATGCACCATTTGATGACCAGGTTGAATCGTGTAATGATCAAGTCGATACTGCTGACTTCTGTAACATTGGTGGGAAACGCGTGAATGTACTGCGCCCAGTCGCGCACAGAAGAAACTTCTTGCGACCAACCGAGATTAATCAGGTCTTTCCAGTCAACAGAGTCCAACGCGTCCTTTTCAATGATGGTGAACTGCATAGCGAGAGCTTCGGAACTATGTGCCAAGATGAAAGGTGTATGCTGCGTAGGAAGGTTACGTGTCCTCGGGAGCGCAGAGTGGTCTGGCCTCTTCGCGAATTGGTCTGATAGTAACAGTTCCGAAAGGCGGAAAGATTTCTGGGGTTTTACTGTTGGTGGTCCAGGAAGCAGCATATGTGCGTTGAACTGGTCAAATCCATGATCTGAGATATTATCCGCTGTCGTGGGTGGGGTCAAAGGTTGATGTATCGCGGATGGTTGGTAGTGGTCTATAGAGCCCACAACTGCATCTTCGTCTTCGGCGTCAAACAAGAAGGTATCAACCGATGGCTTTGACTCTTGTTGTCTGGTACACATCGAATTGCGGTCAACAAGCGACTCCCCATCGTCAAGCAGAAATGTCGAGGCGGGTGTAGTTGGCGAGTCGGCTCGTTCGAATTCGTCCCGGTCAGGAGTTAAGGGTTGCTCGAAGTTTCGAGGCGGATCAGAAACGGCAAAGTCTCTTGTTGCGATTGATGATTCGTGAATCAAAATTGCTGCTGGTGTAGACTGAGTGGGTTGATTGGTCGCTGCAGCGTCGACTGCTCCATGTCTTCTATGCACAACCCTGGTGACTTCGGCTCCGGGGCGTGTAGGCTCTACCGATGACATATCTGCCTCGTTCGAAGTGCCACCGCTTTGACCAGTGCCTTGCTGTCGCGTGAGGTTCGGGAAGTCCTTATCCTCATGACCATAGTTGAAAGATTTGATCGTCTTATCAGACGAACGACTTGGGACATACCGTCCTTCGAGTTTCAGTAGGGCAGACTCAACACCACCATCGTCTTCGACCGGTGGCATCTCTCGAAGTCTGGCTACTTCAACTTCCATGGATGGACGCAGATGACGTAGAGACGAATGGGTAGATAGCAGTCGCAATGAACCTCTTCCCGCTGCATCATATATGTCTCCATCGCTGGCTTGGGCCCTGAGAGGAAGTCGTGAGAGACGAGATTCAATATGTGTCTCGTCACCATCTCCAGATGTGATTGTCAAGATCGGCGACCCATAGATGGAGACTGGTGATGTGATAGAGCCTGTCGATTGACGTCTACGAGAGACTCCTAGATCATGGACAGTATCGACACCGCGAAGGTTCCCCCCAGGTTTGCGACGAAGTTGTCTTGCAGGCCCAGGCAGTTCAGCAGGGTCTACCAGCGATGATTTTCGGAAACTGAGCGCCGGGCTTCGGTTAATAGAAACATTTGCCGAGTACAGTTGACCAGTGCCAAAAGATGTGGTGATCTCGGTGTCGGGGCTGGGCTTGCAATCCGCAACTGCAGCTGCACGCTCTGTGGAGGAAGCCGAAACAACAGGGAGTGGTGGAAGTGGCACGGTTGGCGGAGGCGAGTGTGGTGACGACATGATGGACAGAGTCGTTGGCGCAGTAGACAAAGTGGCAGACTTGGTCGGACTTGTCCAGACAGGTTGATCAAAGTGATTGAGTGTGTTGTACGGCAGCAAGAAGGCGGTGTTGTTCAAAGCCACGTCGTGAACTGCTGCTTGATTATGTTCCCGCGTGGTCTGCCTTGACAAGTCGTGTTCGCTCGCCAAGGGTGTGAAACCGGCAATGGTGTGTACCAGGTCCGGAGTACGCGCAGATTCATCAAGCCCTGTACCATCGATGATCATAATCGATCGACTACTTGTAGTGACATTGCTGAGAAGACGAAGTGCTCCAGGGCGTACTGGCAGATTTGTTTCGATTGTCTTCGACCTGTTTCTCGCAACTGGTAAAGTGCTGGGACCGAACTCGGTCAACTCATGCGTCGTCTCATTGCCTTGCTGTTGCCAAGTCCGCATGACCATCGCAGCCAAAGCATCAGTGTGAACGTTCTGAGCCTTTCTTGCTTGTATCTGCCTAATCATATCTCTCGGTTGAGGTTCTATGCTGCCAATCTTACGCAGATCGCCAGAGCCAACGGTCTTGGGCCTATGGTGGAAGGGAGACTTTCCACCATTACGTGTGCTCAGCGCTCGTCGCACGCTGCCGAAGATGTTCAGACGAGCATGTTGAGCCGGGATGTCGGACACTCGTGAGAGGGTCTCTGACAGGCTGGGCCGAGTATCCTCCGGTCTCAATAAGAAAGGCGGACTGGGTGGGCCAGGACCGATAACTTTTGCCGAACCGGGATGAATAACAAGACCTCTGATGATCCTACCAGGTCGAACTTGAACCTCTGCGCTTGGTTCAGAAGACTTTGGTCGATCGACACGCGAATCGCGAAGTGCATCTGAGAAACTATCACTTCTCTTGTGGCGGTGGAAACCTTTCGATCTTGGAGGCGAGCCATGGCCTGGTTTGTCGGGTCGGCTTTTCAAGTCGTGCTTGGAGCGCTTCAGTCTAGGAAACGAGCAAGACGTCACCTGGATACTAGCCTCACTAAGGCGCGATCCGGTATCAGGTCGTCTTAGAGCCACTGTAGAGATGTTATTGCCCATATAGGACGAGTTTCTCATGTGTGATTCGTTCGTCAATGAGCGCATGCGAATTGTCCCAGGGAGCGTCAAATTATCGTCACCATCAGGTCTGAGTGGCATGTATGACTGCGGTGCGATAGTCGGTCTCCAAACAAGCGCACATGTTCGATTCCAGCACTTTTGTAGCTCGGTGAGCACTTGAAGATCACCACCGGCGCCACCTTGGGGTCTTTGGGCCACATGCAGAGCAAGCTTGTTGACAAGATTGCAAAACAGATTTCGAAGCTCATGGTCAAGCTCAAAATCTTGAGTAAAGTAGTTCAAAATCCAGTGGCGCAAAGCAACAAATGTTCGTACACGTACTACCCGTCCAGATTCGTCAGTTTGCGATACGGCCCAACGCAATCTGGCGACCAAATACCTGGCCAAATCAGACGGTGACAAGAAGGCTCTGTAGGTCAGGAAGAAGTCGGAAAGGAGATCGTAGTCCAGGAATTTGACAGACGTGACTTCGACGATCAGACGAGTAGGTGTCGCCGCAACGATTTCGGCGGTCCCATCCGCATACCTGACGAATTGGTTATTATCTGGATCCGCAGCGACTTTGTCGTAGATGGTATATGGTATCTCGTCTCGATCCAATTCCAAGGGAGGGGTTGCAAGCGGCGAAGGCAACAGCTGAGGCCGGGCAGATTCTATAGCAGGTGATACCGAAGGGGAAAACCAGGAAACGCTTGGAGATCTGCGTAGATCTATCGAGTTTTGGTGACGTTGGGCTGGGGGTGGCATCAAGCGATCCAAGCGGTCAGTCGAGATTGGACGCAAGTCGGTCGTGCTAGAGAAGGCGGTATGGTATGAGTTGTGGAGGAATGCAGTCCCGCGATCACTGAATCTCGGCGAACCAAGACGGAAGTTCGGTATAGGCACCTCGAGTAGAGGGGCAAACAAAGAGTCAACGGCATCACATGGTGGGTTCTTCGATTCCAGGTGTTGTTGTGGATCTGGTCGAGGGGAGTCAAGACTCGGTGAGCGGAGGTGGGTGGCCGTATCTGTCTCATGTCTGCTCTTTCGACTGTAGCCGCTGTCAAAGGATGATCTTCTACGTGGGGCGATGAAGTCATGCTCTGGCTGGCGTAATGAAAGTTGAGCAGCGCTCTGATGTAGTCCGTCATGCCAGTAAAAAGCCGAGGGAGTGGGCTGTTGTGCGTCCGAGGTGTCGGGAGGGGTTGGAGGAGGCCGAAAGGCTCTTGGAATTGGGCGAGCATTCGGTCTAGGTAGCATAAGCTTGTGGTCCTGCGCTGTGTCCATGGGCGTCTGTTCGAACCTCAGGTACATGGTGCCATTTTGGCCTACGTTTGCGACGCTGAATTGGCGGTCTACTACTGCCTTGGTCGCATGGTGAAGACGGGATAGCGATTGTGATTGTGCTTGTTGATGGTCGTTCTTCTCGCGATGGTACCGGAGACGCGCCATCTCGGCACTGTCTTTGGTGTTGCGGATCGACTTCTTGCGAACCTTACGACGTAGGATAGATGGCGGCTCGCGCGGCGGCGATAGTGGCAGCGGTGTATTCGTGGAGTCGTTGGTATCGTTGATCGTGCTCGCACTGGCGACATTACACGAGGCTTCTACATGCAGAGGATGCCCTGTGTCCATGACAGCTCATGGTCGCTGTCTCGCAAGATGGTGACAAGATCTCGTGTCTCGCAAGACGGTGGCAGAGTCTCGCCGGTGGCACAGCGAGTGTCTGAAGGGTACAAAGCGCTCAATGCTGGGAGACGCGACAGGGCAGGAAACGTTAGGTATGGGCGGGCACAACGGCCGTTCGCAAGTGCGCAACGTGGTACACGCAAGGGACTGACGATCCAACTCTTGTCCGGGTGTATCCAGGCTATCCAGGCTGTCCGATCGTGGTGCCGACAGGTTCCAAGCGAGACTGGGATGAGATACAAGCAAGGCCTGACGCCGACGTGTCTATGATGCCTGCACGTCTAGGAGCTGAAAAGGAGAGACAAAACGTAGAAGCAGCAGCGCCCGGAGACGACGCGAGACCGCAAAGACATGATGCTAGACTATGGCCTTGCCGACCGCCTGGCTTGTGGGCATGACATCGGTGCCTCTGTGTGCCTCTGTGCCTGTGCTTGTCCTGGGGCCTGCTCGGGGCTGAATGTTTTCGATATTAACCAAACGCTAACCGTCTCCCGCAAACTGAATTCAATCCACGGCCAATCAGCGCCGTTGCATCGTTAGAAACCCACGTTTTGATCTGGCTCGCGATGTGCAAACCATCGGATCAACGTAGCAAGTCTAGGCTTCACTCCACCCTTTTCGCCGGCGAAAAAAGACGGCCTTGATTCCACGCTGCATTCGTGAATTCGTGCATCTGCAAAACACATACGAGCGCATGGCGCGAGAGCGCCGTTTCTCGAACCTGCACGCTGCGCTTCTCGTCACCAAGTCCCAAATTTCCTGGTCGATCTGTCGACGTAACCGCCTCGTCAGACAGGGAAGCGACTGATTGACCAAATCAAACACAAGCCAGGCCGTACCTTTTTTAGCACCACTCTGAAACATCATTCGGCCCTCGGCAGCTCCATAGATTTGGCTTCTGTTGCTTCTTTTCCATCATCTCGCTACTCATGTCCTGCTTTTCTAGAAGGACCAAGTCTGAGACATTACTCAACTGCCGTCATCTAGCAGCAACGGACATCAGATCATTTCCATTTCCTCGACCATCTCCCGTACTTTCTATCTGTCTCTGCCGAGGCCAGCCACTACCTGTATAAGCTTCTGCTCATATCGTCTGCTTGATTGCTCGTCCCAAGGAACACCTGACCGAACGTGTCATGGCTTTCCCGTTCCGTCAACCACATCAGGGCAAGGCCACCAACAGCCACCAAATTGAAAGTCATACCCAGCGCACTCAATCCTTCTCATTATTAACTTATACAGTCGGTGAAGGATATCTACCTCAACTACTCGAGTACACACGTCGCCTGCGCGTGAATTTTCTCCCGATACCTTCGCTAACATAAATCCGGCCCTTCTCGCTACCGGTACTTGTCGTAGCGGCTAGCGTTGGATTTTGTCTGGAAATATCCACAGCGAGAAAAAAAGGAAACAGAAACATGATCGATTCACACAAACTCAGCGTGAACATGAGTAGCGGTCCAACATGTTCATGACATTTCGCCATGTTCAGTCAACTATATACATCTTCCACTAATCGTTTCAGCACATCCGCTTAGCCTCGATGTGTTGATCACAAAAAGTTTCCAGCATGCAAGAATTCCGACGCTTCGGCTGGAGCCTGTCCTCAAACATCCATCAATTGTCGATATCCAGATGCTCTAACTCACTGATCCAACCTGAGTGACTCCGCATCAGCCACGTCAATTCCTTCTCACGCATTCTGAGTCTGGCAATATCGTCTCTGGATCCAAATTGAGGAGTCGGACTGTCTCCTCTGAAATTGCAGTCGTCAACGATCTCATGCAAACCATGTAAGATATTGGCTGCCTTCAATAAAGCCGGGACTTGAATCACCAAACACACTTCAGCGGTCTTTCCGTGATGTCTTTTGACGTGTTCTGCTCTGCCGCTGCGAGCCAGTTTGTGCACCCTCATCGAAGCTTCAGATACGCCTTCAGCATACTCGGATACTTTGTCGGCAATGACCGCAATAGACGATCCCGCGTGATCGAATGTCTCCCGAATTGGTGGACATGTCTCGTAGAGCGTGGTCAAATCTTGTGGAACCTCAAATTGCTTCTTGTGGCCTTTTCGAATGGCCTCTACAGCATCCAGCATACTAACAAGGGCTTCCACAAACCCAGTGGCTTCTCTCATATGTTCAGCCAAGTTCTGGATCTCTCTTGCTTGTTCATCGCGCCAGTCTTGCTTTCTTGCGATTGAGTCTTCCAGATCGCGTTCCGAATCCAACTCCGTCTCTGTCGATGGAGCAAGAGATGAATTACGGCGAGGCTGTATAATAGGCCTGTGAGTCAAGCCGATCATATCTTGCGATGTCGATGTTCTGGATGTTCTCCTGTTTTCGCTGAAAGGCCCGTAAGGTGGCCGGATTGATTTCCCTTTGCCTTTGCTAGAAGACGGCACGACAGTATTTGTACTGTGCTCGCTCTTGCTAGACGGGGCTGCTGGTGTCGATCTGGAGCTGGTATCACCTTTACCAGAAGGTGAAAATCGAGTGAACATTGTCGTTGACTTGTCTTCGCTAATGTTGAAGCAAAGCAATCATCATGGGAAGTGGCCACGAGAGGCGTTATATGCGTCGTTGATGTATCACTTGAGAACACATGCTGGCAGACCCGGACACAATCTGCCAGCATGCTTTGTTCTGCTTAGTTCATGGAATTGTCCTTCCATATGAACATGAAATAGGCATGTTATATACCCATATGAGCAAGCAGTCCACATGTCACGTGGAATTTTATGTTTGATCAGCAGCAAGCAACACATAGCATCAAAACACTTACCGAAGTGGGGCCTCTGGATTACAACTTGATACACACCATTATACAGGAATTTTCTTCTTAAGCCAACCAGCACAAGTTAAGTGACTGTACCTGGGTCGGCGCTGACAAACTCAGAATTTGTTGGTAGACGTCCCAAGTCCTGATATTGACCGTAATGTTGTGTCAATAACCACAGTCATATTGGAAGCCTCACGTCATGTCTTTACCTCCCGAGAACGATAACAATTGCATTGTCTGCAATATCCACAAGCATGATTGTTTCAACAAATAGTTTTGTCTTTGAGCATGAATCAGGATTCTTTGTTATTTACAACAATGCTGTACACACTCTCTTGTCTTTCTTTGAGTCTGTAAGACTTCCCTTTGTTTTCTTCAACATCCCAGTCTATTGTTCGTTGTTCCACATTCACTTTCCTTTGTCTTCCCTGGAGCATTGTAGGCTATGGAGTTCTGAAGTCCAAACATACATAACCTCTCCTAGATTCCTAGAAACCGATCTCTTCTTCTTCTCACCCTTCCACACAACAACCCGATTACCCTCTTATAGGTAAGTACTTTCCTCCCTAAATTTTGCTAACAAGACAACAGAAACAATGTCCAACAGTCAGAACTCCTCCGACATTCAGCGCGCCTTCGGCGACTTTCCTGAAGATATAACTTGGGACAGGGAAGATCCCCAAGAGCGCCCTTCTACTCAGCACGCTGCCGAGGGAACTGGAAGCTTTGGAGCTGCTGAAGTTGCTGATTCGACCCCTTTCGACGAACAGGCTTTGGCAAGTCTTCTTACTCAGTACATCGCTGGCCCAGCTCCAAGCCCGGTCATGGGTACGTTTGATGGTCAGCCTATCGAGCTCACTGAAGAAAACAAGGCCTGGATGGCTGAGACATCTAAAGCAGCTGGTCGTGGTCTTACCATCAAGGGAAAGCGTCATCAACATTACATGACGTTCAGCCCTCCTCGCTCCGACACTGCAACGGTCTATGTCGCAAGTACTCCCCCCGAGACTCCTCCGCGTGAGCCCAGCCCAGTGCCCGGTCAAGCTCCTGTTCCTGTACTTCGTCCTGACATCCAGGCGGCCGTTCCTTCTCCCCGTAATGCCGGTCACGTTGGTGCCGGTATTCGCAAGCGCCCGCACAAGTGTGGGCATTGCATGGCAACTTTCAGCACGCCTGCTAGACGCACTGCCCATATGCAGAAGGCTCATGCTGATAAGCTTGCTAGCTCTGCCGGCCCACCAAGCCAGACTCCTCAGAACTAAGTGGTCTCCTAGGTAAGTCCTTCTCAAACATTTTTGTCTGCTAAATTTTCTCTAGGACATCGGACCCTCAACCAAGGCTTTTTCCCCTTGCCCTTGCTTTCCACCTCAGACAACCTTTTGGGGTCAGTTGTTATGAGGCAAAGTACCACTATACCGGGCAAGGGTTTTTCAGTCTTGGTCATGCTCCTCTTTTTTCCCGTCTCTTTCTACATTTCCTTTTGAATAATCACAAAAACACTTGGAAAATAAGAAAAATAACAAAACACAGAAATCTGATTTTGTTCAATGGACGGTTTGGGAGCATGGGATAAACCATTGGGGCGTTTTTGAGTTGATTCTCTTTGGGGATTCTTAACTTACTTTTTACGTCTGGCTCTTGCGGTCTACCCCTGGCCTCGCATTTTGCTGGTCTTCCTCTTGCATCTTATGTGTGAGAAGGGAGACTGGATGTTTTGCTTGGCTGGGTTGCGATTGAGCACTGGTATCCTCTTACATAGTATCTTAACAATACAACTATTTTTTTCAAACTCATGAGATTCTCTTGTCACCCTAAATGCTAATTCTGTGAATGTTTATGTGTGTGGATGATAAGAATTGATTGCGAAGAGCCGTTGCGATCTTAGGATTTCTCTTTGACCATGTTTGTCCAATCTTGATTTTGTTCGCGTTGATATTCTCGTTCCAATTCCTGTGTGACTGTTCTGTATCATATTCTATACGGCGGAGTACGGGGGAGATATGCTGTTGGCAACGCATAATGGCTTGGCCGGGACGCTCGCAACTTCCTCCTATGGAATTTGGACAGCAGTCACCTTCAATCACACTTCTGTTCATGACATTCACCTTTCTGCACCCCTCATTCATAACCGTGCCAACCGTACCCCCCGCAATGATCGCCCAGATATCACCACCAGGCACATTCAGCCAAAATGTATACCCCGTTTAAGCTCGACAACACCCTTCACACTGGCAAGGGTTTAGGCTTGGACTCTTGTCTAGTGCTCAGACATGCGGGGGATGCATTGCATGACATCGGTATTGACTGCGAGGTCCATGAAGCAAGGTTGTTGATTACCAAGGAAGGTAGGTCATGCCCAAGCTGTATGCGAAGATCTATTGTCTGCACCTGCAGTGGGATTTAGCCGGCTGCTCAGTGCTGTAATGTCTGGAAAGTAGCTTCCTCATGCTTGAACCATATATAAGAGCGGCCGGAACCAATCAACAATACTCCATCTCCATAGATCACCTTGACCCTTGACAGTTTCTGCTGCAATGAGGTCCTCCAGCAGCACCAGCGTAGGCATTGGCCTCGCTGTGCTTCCTCTGATCACCTCAGTTCTTGGTGCTTCCAACTCTACGTGTCCACCTACCATCGCGTACACCGCCGACTTCGAATATACAGAATGTCTTCAAGACGGCTACTACGGTCGTATACTCGGCAGAGAACGCACAGCAGTCTTTCGTGATTCTAACACGCCACAATTCTGTGCCGATTATTGCGGACGGTCAGGCTACCCTTGGGCAGGTGTCGAAGCTGGAACGTGAGTCTCTCCACCATGCTCTGAGAGTTGGCTGTCCACTGACCGAAACATAGTCAATGCTTCTGTGGTGGTGAACTCGATAGTCAAGTAGTAACCGGCAATGCTAATTGCTCGACTTACACTTGTTCTGGAGACGAATCGCAGACCTGTGGTGGCGCATTCTTCATGAAGGCGCTCAAGATCAACAATCCACTTCCAGTCGAAAAGGTCGACGGGGACATTAAACGTCAACCTCTTTGCCACACAAGCCCTTTGTGCCAACACACAGTCTGTGATACATCGCTACCAATCGCGGACAGGATTGCATCGCTTCTATCAGAAATGACTTTGGACGAAAAGATTGCCAACACTGTCAATGCCGCTGACGGTGTGGGACGGCTCGGTCTGCCCGGCTATGACTGGTGGAACGAAGCTCTGCATGGTCTTGCCCAGGCACCCGGCGTGAAATTCAACTCTCCTAACGGGTCAGCTTTCAGCTATGCTACATCCTTTCCTATGGCTATCACGACCGGGTCTGCCTTTGACGATCCTCTTATCGGACAAATCGGCGACGTGATTGGCAGGGAAACTCGAGCTTTCGCAAATTTTGAGCAGTGTGACTACGACTTCTGGACACGTGAGTTATTAGATCACACACGGGAGATGTATGCTGATTGACCGTGCATAGCCAACATCAATACCTTCCTCGATCCTCGATGGGGTCGTGGTCAAGAAACGCCTAGTGAAGATGCATTCCACACTCAGCAGTACACAAAGCAACTGATCCCTGGTCTTCAAGGAGGTTTGGATCATCCTGAGGAGAAACAGATCATTGCTACATGCAAGCATTTCAACCTTTACTACGCTGAGACCAACAGGTAATTTCGGTGATACTTCGAAACGTTGCATTACTGACATCCTCATACAGATATGGCGAGAACTACAACGCCACCGTCCAGGATTTGGCTGAATATTTCAACCCACCTTTCAAATCTTGCGTTCGTGATGTTGCTGTTGGTTCTGTCATGTGTGCATATGTAAGTCAGCCAAGCAATCGAACACCATTAAAGCCTTGGAACAACTAACGCTCGTTATAGACTGCCACCTATGGTGTTCCTAGTTGCGCGAGTGAGTATTTCCTGCAAGATACCTTGCGTGAAGACTGGGGCTTCGACGAACCTTACAGATATGTGGTTGCCGATTGCGGTGCTGTCGAGTACATCCAGACCGTTCACAACTTTACCGACACACCTGCCGAAGCCGCAGCTATTGCTTTGAATGCCGGCACAGATCTGGACTGCGGCCTCACGTTTGGAACATATCTCAACCAGTCGGTGATCAACAACTACACCACAGAAGCACGTCTGAACCAGGCCTTGACTCGTCTTTACACTGGACTTCACACAGTTGGATACTTTGATGGTCAAAACCGCTATGCTTCCCTAAATTGGGGTGATGTTGACACCGAAGATGCTCGAGCTCTTGCTTACAAGTCGGCTTGGGAAGGCATGGTCCTTCTGAAGAATGACGGCTTATTGCCCGTGGCAGCAAGCTACAAGAAGGTGGCACTCGTGGGACCATATGCCAATGCGTCCACTCAAATGCAAGGCATCTATGCAGGCCAAGCGCCGTACATTATCACCCCTCTGCAAGCAGCAGAAGCAAATTGGGATAATGTCCAATATGCTTTTGGCACAGGTGTCAACGGCAGTAACACAACTTTCTTCTCGGCAGCTCTGGATGCCGCAAGATCAGCCGACCTTGTCATCTACATGGGTGGTATCGACAGCACCATTGAACAAGAGACCCAAGATCGCAAGTCACTTCTATGGCCTGGCAATCAGCTTGATCTTGTGCAACAACTGGGCGAGCTTGGCAAGCCCCTTGCTGTAGTTCAATTCGGTGGTGGTCAGCTTGACGACAGTGCACTACTTGCTAACAAGAATGTTCACGCTCTCTTGTGGGCAGGATATCCCAGTCAAGAAGGTGGAAATGCCGTTATCGATGTATTGCTCGGTAGACAAGCACCGGCTGGTCGCTTGACCACGACTCAATATGCCGCCAACTACATCAGCGAAGTCAGCATCTTCAACCCAGACCTGCGTCCTAATGGAAGCTACCCTGGCCGCACATACAAATGGTTCACCGGCAAGCCTGTCCTACCCTTTGGTTTTGGACTATCATACACAACCTTCAAGTTGTCATGGTGTGGCAAACCTCTGCAGCGCTCATACAATATCAAGAGCCTGTTTACCAAGCGTCAACATCCCGGTTCAAAGCCTACGCCGCTTGACACCTTACCCTTTGTCACTCTCTCCACAACCGTCTCAAATACCGGCAAACACGTCTCCGACTTCTCGGCCCTCCTATTCCTCTCAACCTCCAACGCAGGTCCCTCGCCTTACCCCAACAAATGGCTTGCTTCCTACGCCCGCGCCCACGGTGTTGCCCCTGGAAAGTCTCAAACCATCAATCTGGATATCTCTATTGGCTCATTGGCTCGAGCCGATCAGAACGGAGACTTGACTGTGTATCCTGGCAAATACAAGGTGGCTATTGACAATGACGAGCTTCTGACGGCGGAGTTTGAACTTGTTGGAGAGGCTGTTATTGTCGATCGATTGACAAGACAGGGCGTCTATGAGTATACTGTTCCAGTGCACTATAATGCTAGTGCCAACTTGGTGTAAGAGATGTTAGAGTTGGCATATGCTTTCTGATATAGTTGGGCAAGGATATAAGATGATAACGTTTGGAAAGAAGAAGAGGAAGTGCAAAGTGTTGACTCGTAGAAGTTTCGAACTTGAATCGTGCTTTCCTAAGATCTGCCACAGTAGTGTGTTGTCTATCTGGAGTCGGCCCAGCCGTGACTACCATCGTTAATATCTGCACGCTGACATGTTCATTTCTTCTACGATCCAACAACCTTGTACTTCGCCAAAATCGCATCATACTGCTGCTGATTCACAGCCAAAACCTTGCCATGCTTGACATCCTTAGGGAATCCACTCATATCATCAGGCACCCAAGCACTCATATCATCCAACGTATCCGCTGTAGCCGGAATATATGTCTGCAAATCATTCTCATCAATCCAGAGATGGAACTTTTGCGCATCAAGGTTATCCCTGAAAATCAAAGGACCCTCGTTATTCGAGTATTGAGAAGCAAATGTAACGCGGACATCATCAGAGGCACCTCCCACATTAACCCAATCGCCAAGAATACCGTTCTCAGACCGTTGTTGGTAGATTGTGTAGTCGACTTCTGACTTTATCCAGCGGTACCAGACGTTGGGGCCTTGATCAGGAGTTGCGATGAAGGTAGCATCGATGACGGGGTAGCCGGGGTAAAAGTACAGCTCTGCTTCTGAGAAAGTGACAAAGTCGGTAGTGGTGACATACATCAGTTTGTTGGGAGGTTGAGGTCCAGTACGTTCGGGGTTGGCATCGGACCAGAAGCGCGAAGCAAAGATGACAATGTAGGCATCGATCAGAGGTTCCCAATATGCTTCAGGTGCCCAGGCATTTCCAGCGGTCGAGTTCACTAAATCGGGCGTCAGACGAGCCTCGCCCCAGGTAGCTAGATCTTCAGACTCCCAGATTACGAGTTGTCTAGATCCGAATCTAGTTGCTGCGTTGAAGTCGTTGGTGAAGTTGTTTGCGAGTAAATCCGTAGCGATGAGCCAGAATTTGGAGCCATCTTGAGAAGGCACGATGAAGGAGTCTCTGACACCTTTGGTGCCAACATCGCTACGGAGAATAGCTTGTGTATCTGGAGTACCATCTAGGGAAAGGGCTTGGTAGGATAGGGGATCATTGCCGTTCGAGAGATGCAAATAGATGGCTTCGTCATCGACAGGGAAGGAAGTAAAAAGATATCCGACTTTGGTGTCTCGTTTCGTCGGCATGGCTGTAGTCGAGCTGATAGCAGTCAAAGCCAAAAGAGACTGGAAGACTTTTGTGAGAATCATATTTTCGACTCTGCGTTAGGGTTATATCTGAGAATACTGAGTGGTCAGATAGAGGAACAGGCTGATGATACTTATATCAACCGATCGTCGCGATAATTCCTCCATTGACGTTTTGTCAGTAGTTCTCATGACGGAGTCGAAAGCATATTCGGTTTCCTGTGCATCTTGACAAGCCCGAGCCAAGAAGAAATGTCTTGGTGATTGACATGACCAGCAGCGACGATGTTGTGTTTCTCTAGGACGAAGTTGCAATTGAAGTGGCTAGCATGCACGACATACGAAGTGATCAGCTTTCAGCCTGAAGTCCCGTGTGCTGCGATTTGCCGTGTGACAGATCCTTCTACATCAAGAAGCTCGCCCATGTCCCCCCACGGGGCAATTATAATTTGTGGGGTCTGTACAAGTGATGCATCCTGAGGTAGACTCATAAACGACTTGGCAGAGTAAAGGAAGAAGGCAATCATGGACCGCGCGGAGGTCATGCTGAACGAAAGAGCAAGCAAGATGGCTGATTGCGGGTGAAGCTGAGGCTGAAGTTTCCGAATCGATGGCTGAACGACGATCAATTTGTCGGACCTCAAAAATGTGCAACCAAGAAACAGATATCTGAGCATGCTAACAGCAGATGTGGGATATCGTTGAAATGTATCACACAAGAATTCTTTCCGAAGTCTAAACAAGACCAAGAGATTGAGAGGTTGGCTCCATGTCGTTGTAGGCAACACATTTCTAGACGATCGGACGTGGCACTTTTTTGAAGACGATCTCATCGCAGAGATAGTGCAAAGATCTGCCAATCCAAGCACATACGGCCACAGTCAGCTGAAAACTGGGCATCCCGTCCGCTCTGCCATACATAAGCAGTTGAACGGCAGATTAGTACTACGGTGGGTGAC
>SWBJ01000295.1:0-65947 GCA_024195555.1 Aureobasidium sp. EXF-12298 | reverse complement strand
TGTTGCTATCGAGCTAATGGTAGATAGACTAGCTGCTTAGAGCATCAAGTTCAAAGTTGGGGGTGGCGAATTCTCACAACTTCTGCAACCGTGAATACCTGACAAGCTCCGATTCGCCGACTCGTTCATCTCATCAAACAACCATGCTACTATTCAACTGACATTCTTGTTGGATAAAGAGAAGACTTCTTGCTCGTTCTATACAAATTCTTGCTCATGACAAAGCATCCCCGCAATGAATCACTACATGTTCATTATCATAACAGAGCATCACGTCTCGAGAGTCCTGCTCTCCTAATCATCGAGCTTCTCTGCCTCCGCCTTGATCTCCTCGCTAAAACTGATGCCAGCATCATGGTTGTAGCCGACCGACTGGTTCATCGATTCCAGTCTGCCAGTTGTGTCCAGGATCAGCTGCTGAGCCAGCATTGATCTCATTTGGATATCCTGGCCTTAAATCAGCATTGCATATTGGTTACAGCACCTAGAACATACCATGAAAGCTTCACCGCCGGGGTTTTCAGGGTTGACAGTTGCTACGAGCATCTGGAAGGTACGGGTAACGAAGTCCCACCTGTTCAACTCTGTCAGTATGCCAAGCAGACCTCGAATGATAAGCTGTGTCCTACATGAAATAGACCTTGTTCTTGCTGTTTGCAGGAGTAGAGAAGGTTTGCTCTCGGTTTGGATCCATAGCAGAGTCGTTGATCAGCATCCTCATCAGGTTCTGATGGGTCACGAAAAGGTGCTTGTATCTGGGATCGGCATCCTGAGGGCAGTTTCTCTCGAGGAAGAACTCGGTAAAAGGACCACGCTTAGTAGTCTCCGGGTTGGGAGAAACGTAAATTGGTTGTGCCGGCATTTTTGCTGTATACTGTAAACACTGACTCGTACGGTATGGACGTTTGACAATTGGTTCACGAAGCTCCCAAAGTGTCTCAAGGTAAGCAAAGGATCGCGTCTCCGCGTGACTCTGACATCATCGGTTTTCGCGTTTGCACCCGGATTTGTCTCCATTTTCAAGTCGGCGATCTGCGGAGGAGACGTTTGAACATTGACTCGTTCCTGCTGATCTCCTTGCCTTAACACAACAGAAATCGATTTTGAAACGACTGTTATGCTTGCTATAAAGTGATGTTGGCTATCAAACATAGCGGGCAAGAATCTCAAATTTCTAGAAGCTGGAATGAGACATCTGCCAGCTTCTTAAGGTTTCTCGTTCCCTCCGACAATCGAGATCATGGTAACTTTAGGACATGACTTCACCGATGGTTGAACGTTTGCACCAAACTAAACAGGTATGTGGGAGGCTTTTGTTAGTCTGACTATTTGATTTCTTTGTGTCGTCAATCATCTGCTCTCGCGACTTAATTCTTTCGACTTCATCTTTTGCGCTTTTACCACACACACATTGCACACCATGGGATTCCGTTCGCTACTGAAAAGAGCCTTGACGGAGAACGACAACGACAAGTTCCTCAAAGTCGAGATTGGCCAGGTCTTTTACGATCGATACAGAGTTGAGACTCATCTAGGCGCTGGCAGATATGCTTCCGTTTGGCTGGTAATAGACAACACGTCAGTTCCGCTTCGAACAAATCGCAAAACCATTACTAATGAAATGTAGGAATGGCGAACATGCCGCACTCAAAATCTTGAACAGCGACTTCTACAATGGCGGCCATCAAATCTTCGAATTGGAGGTGATGCAAAGAGTCACTGCTTGCTCCAACCAATCCACACATCCCGGCCGAAACCATGTCACATACCTGAAGAACCACTTTGAACTCGAAGGACCTACCGGCAAGCACGTCTGCATGGTAATGCCTCTGCTAGGCGACAGTATCGCAGAAAAAGCCACGACTGGACACATTATGCGCATACCTCCTCCAACGGTCAGAAATATCGCAAAGCAAATGCTCGAAGCATTGGACTTCCTCCACAGCGAATGTGGCATCATCCATACCGATCTCCAGCCCTCGAACATTCTCAAAGACGACCAAGGTCAATCACCCCAAGAAATCGATGATCTCGTGCGCACGCAATCTTCAGGTCCTGAATTCAACGACCCGAACATGCAATTCCGCCTAAACGATTTGGGAATTGCTTGTTTTGTGGATCAGCATCTTACAGACAATATCCAATCCGAATATCTGCGCGCACCAGAAGTTACTCTCGAAGCACCTTGGGACCCCAGTGTCGATATCTTCGGTCTCGGCTGTCTGCTCTTCCAATTCATCACTGGAGATTTGCCATTTGTCGGACGACCTGGCCCAGGCGTGACCGCAGAACAAGACCGAATAGCCACTTTGGTCTCGACTTTTGGGCCCATCCCGAATATTGTCCTGGAGAATGCTGCGTTAGGGAAAGAGTTTGAGCATCAATGCGTTAATGGTCACGGATTCCCTGTTTCTTTGGAGACGATGGTGGGACAGAGTTTTGCGGGTGATGCGCAGGGCATGTTGCCTATTGATGAGTTGGAGCTGTTCTGCGATTTCTTGAGGAAGATGTGTGCTTCGGATCCGAGGGAGAGGCAGAGGGCAGGCGAGTTGGGAAAACACCCTTGGCTCTTTTATGATCCTGAGTAGGAAGTTGCCCGAGAAGTACTAACAATTCATTTTCTCTATACCCTTGACATAATTGACTAGTTCGCTAACATCCTTCACGCCGTTTTCCTGATTCAAGCACCAGCTTCTACACACATATGTTCTACAAAGCAGTGCAAAATTTCATTGTCCACCAGATGATTGATCAAGCTAAGGCTCCGGTTGGCATACAATTTCAAAGCGGTGAAGATCTCCCTGATCGAGGCTTTTGCTGCAATCCAAGATGCCGAGCCGATGCAAGATAGTATGCTACTGTTGCTCTGCTACGGATGGCTCTCCAACTAGCAAGCCGGGTACAGTAAAGCTACACCGTGAGCGACATCTTCTACTCTGTGCGGTGTATGTGGCTTCTGGAAATACCTCACGATACTTTGTTCGCTTAGTCGACTAGCGGAGGAAAACAGCTAGTCAACAGATCGATCATCGCCCATTGCCTGCCGCTGTCTTCACCTCCATAACACGGACCGATAGCAGGCCGATGACAGGTGAACAAGGCTTGTTTCGTTGTCCTTGTAAGAGGCTCAATCGTACGTTTCATCCAAGCAATACCATCAGCACAAGCTTACTGACCAGAGATCAGAGGTTTATCAAGAGCGGTCATGGACGCCGTTGTCGTGCTTGCATGTCTGTACTCACTAGAGCCGAAGGGCAATATGCGAAACCAAACGCTTCTATGTTGGTTCTCGATTCTTGTCTCAGTCGGTCGTTTGCAATGGTTGCACCGGATGACTGTGTTGACCAGTACTTCGCCACTGTTATATACTCGTTTGAGTTGGTCATTGTGCCCTTCTCTCATAATGGCAAAGAGATATGGCTCCCGTTTGTAAGCAGCCTCCTCTCGAACGTTGCATTCATGTAATATCATCGGCATGAGCAAACAATCTGGAGAACAGTACTTTGTTGAGCACAGTCATGGACGCCGTTGCTGTGCTTACGTGCCTCTGGACTGAGCAAGAGAGCCGAATTACGATGGACGAAACCGCACCCTTGGTGTGGGCTTTCGCTTTGTGCCTCAGTCGGTCGTTTACAATGGTTGCACCGGACAATTGTGCTGTTGTTCTACGCACTTGAAGAGGATTATATACTGGTAGAAAGGATAGCATTCCCTGATGGCAAAGAGTGATGGCTCCCTACCCTCAAACTAAACCCACTTTGAGATGTTGCATTCACGCAATACCATCAGCACATACATGTGAATCAGAGAACAAAGCTTCATCAAGCACGGTCATGAACGCCGTTGTCGTGCTTACGTGCCTCTATGCCGTGTAGGAGCTGGAGTGTGATGAACAAGAATGCACTCTTCGATGTGTGCTTTGGCTTTGTGCCTCAGTCGGTCGTTTGCAATGGTTGCACCGGACAATTGTGCTGTTGTCATACGCACTTGAGGAGGATTATATACTCTTCCGAACCAGTCTCTTCGCCCTTCTTCCATAGCAGTGAGGAGCAATAGCTCCTTGTCTTTGTGAGGATCTCACTCACACGTTGCATTCCTGCAATACCATTGGCATAGGCAAGTTAATGGGAGATCAAGGCTTTGCAGACGATGGTCACGGACGCCGTTGTCGTCCTTACGTGCCTCTTCACGTAGTGCTCGAGGTGAAGCGTGACTTGCAAGGTGGTTGCAGCGTACAATGTCGGCGTCGTCCTGCATAGGATGACCAGTAACGAGGTGTTGTCGTTGTTGGTGATTGGCGTCTGGCCAGATTATATACTGATCTGAAGGGATACCTGTTCGCTTTCTCAATGAGGGTAAAGATCGATAGAGGCGAAGGTATGGAAAGGTAGAAGCAGAGGTGATGTGAAAGCTGGTAGAAGAAAAATTGGATTGAAAACAATCCCAAGATAAAAAGACTTATCCCAAATAAATGGCAAAAACAAAACCCTCTATGAGTGTCGGGGTAGGAACCCCCGCGAGAGAGCGCAACAAACAGCACATTGGCGGTATATGATTGCTGAAACAAACCTCCCATGAGTGTCAGATGGCAAATCCGAGGGGAGGGAACAAAGTCTTGCAAGACTTTACTTTATTTGGAAACAAACTCACATGAAGCGCGGTTGCCTAGGCCGCTCGACATGCGATGAACATACACCTGAGGGGTTTGATTCTGTTATGGATTTGGGAAGAAAGTGAATAAAGGGGGGGAAAGTGAATGTGGAAGAGCTCAAGAGAATAAGAAATTGCTTACCTTGCGGGGGCTCGAACCCAGTCCCTTCGAAGGTGGCGGCGACGATGTGGTACTCAAACCACTATACCATCCTACCGAAGTGCTAGTTATTGCATCTTGTTGATTCATATGGCATCGAGAAGTGAATGGAAGTGAGTGAAAGAGATAGTGTGAAAGGAGGTGATTGGTCGAAGACGAAAGTGAAACCACAACACGCAAGCAAGAATGCTGTCTCAAGCTCAGGGTCAGACATCTCAATCGTGCGAGCAGAAGAAGAACCTCATCGCAATGGACATGTGCTGGAGTCTGCCTTCTGGCTCATTCCTCGCGGCGACGCGGAGCGCTACGTGAGGCTTGAAGCTGGACGAGGGATCTTTTCATGAAATCGAAGGATCAATGATGAGCACAGCGCCGGTTGCTTTTGAACATCTTTAGCATAGATGGACTCCAAGCCAGACATGTGACAGTGATTGGTGCATGAAAAAAGAAGGGAAATGTCAAAACGGGCAATGATTTTGGTCTTTCTGATACTTATAACGATCTCGTCCCATCAACAGTAACCTTGAGATCCGAGCAAGATGAGCAGCCAAATATAAGTGATAATTCTCCGAGCAAGATAAGCAGCCAAATCGTAAGTGATAAACCTCCGAGCAAACGTGACAAGGAAGCAACAGAATCTCCGGACATTGAGAGCAAAACATGGAGGTCCAGCAAATGATCTACCACCTCAGGTGACAACAGCGGCAACATACTCAATATCGTCAAGAGTAGCTTGCCAGATACTCACCAGATCAAACACCCACTTGCTCCCCTGTCTCGTCATCTTGCCCAGACATCTGCACATTTTTCCGCCATAGTCCTTACCGTCGAGGAAGACCCTCGTATCATCATCAAACAACGGCACGCCCTTCTAGGACGAAAATGTAGCATTGATGAAAGGCGGGTTGTCGTGAGTAAGATCTGCGAGCACGAAATGCTGTGTAGTGTCTTCGCGATGAGATGACATGACACGGCAGTAAAACTCAAGAAGTATATCTTGGCTATCGCGAGCGGCTTGACAACCTACGTTCAGAGCTTCTCCAAGACAGAACAGCGTGCGCAGGCAGGTGGAGGAGTTAAGACCTGGAATCGGAGAATTCGACTTCAAGGCTGGAGAGAAGTTACTCCGGATGATTCGCCTTGGGGTTTGAAGAGGAGATGTATTGGATGAAGATGACCCCGGGCGGATCTTGGAGTTGGCTGGCGTCGATGCTAAAGTTGAAGTTGAAGTCGAGGTCAACGCTGTGCTAGAGAAATTGACGCCTTCCGTTTCACAAAGGAAGGTTTCGAGAACTGCCGTGTCACAGAATAGATCGTAGTCTGTCGAAGAGGGCAAGTCAGAATAGGGAATAGGATTCGAGAAGCCCGAGAGTGACGCATCACCTTCTGTTGAAGAAGACAATGCAGCTGTGCGCGAGACCAGTCGTGTTGGAGTGCTTGGCAGCGAGATGCTGTCCCAGTCCATGTCACAATCTGCAAGCTCTTCAAGCCATGCGCTGCAACATCGGAATAAAAGTGTTAGCTATGCTTCTATGAGAGTGTTCAGCTGTTCATACCTCTGCGGAGCTGAAACCTCTGTGACACCAGCCATCTGTAGATCTCGGACAAAAAACGTGGGAAACGGGTATGCAGATTTTTGTTTCACACACTCATGTATGAAGAGGGGCTGGTACTTGCAGAGAACTTAGAAGGCCAGACTTGACAGTCGGATGCATGCAGTTGCCAGATCTGTGATATCAAGCATAAGGCATGGCTCATGGGCGATCAACGTTCGTGCAGAATGGACGATGTTGATTGTGCTGGACGAGCTTGACGGCCAGAATCGCCGGCCTGTAATATACAGAGTGACTTTCGTGTAGTGATTCGACGCCAGACACCGGTATTAATAGTAGCGGTTGGATGTTGTGCGAGGTGAAGTCGAAGGAGGACGCATCCGGGATTAACCTCCGCAATCGGGCTGCAGCGGGCCGGAGTGAGAGCATCGACCACAGAGTGGGGCATCCATGGTGGAGGTGACGGCTGTGCTCACCGACAACGTTCCCAATCACGAGCTGGGCCAACAACAAAACGTCTTTATCTCTTTGTAACATCCGTGTGAGAGAGCTCTTGGTGGCACTCGTCGACCTCACTTCAGACCGCGACTTCTGTGTATTCGATAAGATCGCTCCTGCCTCGCGTAAGCGCAATCCTCGGTGAACAGGAACAAAGAAGGAAGATCAAAAGGACTGTTCCTGCTTATCGGCTCCTCACTCTGCGGTCCTGCGTCCAACTAATCCCAGTCGAAACCTCACGGCGAAACGCCATCTGACAACACGGGCTGATCTCTTCGATCTCGTGGTTATTCCTTCTGTCGTGCTAGGAACATCTCGAGTCTCCTCTATTCCTTCTGGTGAGTCGCGCTTCCGACATGGCATAAAGTATCAGGCCATTGGTTCACATTTGCGCCCCAAGGTCGATACCATGGTTCTTTACAAGCCTCAAGCCATCATACCGCTCTTCCATGTGATACCATGGTTGAAAAAGGCTGACGGATGCTTGTTTCCATTGACAGCTAGGCATATTAAAACACCTTAGGGTTAGACGGCTCACAACGATCTACGATTACGGGTCCCCCATTCTCCCCTGCACATTCAGTTCTTACCACAACACACAGGCTTTGCGTGACGCAATCTTGTTGGTTTAGCTGCACCTCTATTGATATCCGTGTCACTACCTCTACCGGTGCATACTTTGGTCACCACCACCATGTTGGGAAGCTCATCGGTATGTTACACTTTCAACATCCATCCCCTATTTACAATGATTGATTTCCCCATCACTTCCCATGTCCTCTTCAGTCTCCCCTCCCCACACAAAATCATATCTCATCTACCATGGAGTTCTTTACTTGGTGCATGGCCTACCCATGTCCATATGGCCCTTGCAATCCTTCCGAGGTCGAGGAGTCGAAGCAAGAATGTGAAGCCATACACGAGAAGCGTCGACAAAAGAAAGAGCTGAAGAGAGCTGCAAAGTGCAAAGCTTTTGTGTCTCCTGCTCGGCCACCTCCAAAATACACCGCCCTCCCATGCCGTCTATCTCGTTACTCATTGTCTTGCCCTGTCTGCCGATTGCGTGACCTGAAATCAATACTAAGACAATGGGTCGCTCAACAGAGAAAGCCATACTCAGCCGTGTCGGTCCAGATTGACCGCATGACCAGCGAGCAGTATGAGGAAGACGATCTCAGCGGAATCATCGATCTAGTTGAAGTCATCCGCATCCAATCCTCTGGACCCACCGAAGCTGCCAGAGCTATTCGCAAGAAGCTGTAAGTTCACTGAACTCGACTCAAGTCGTGCACTCAGTGGACTGGTTGGCTGACTCGAAGTAGCAAGTATGGCAATGCCCACCGTCAAATTCGCGCTCTCAATATCCTGGATGGCCTGATTCAAAATGCTGGAAATCGCTTCCAGAAGACTTTTGCCGACGAGCCTTTGCTTGAGCGTCTCCGACTTATGGTCAGGGATGACATGGTCGATCTCGACGTGCGCAATAAGTGCAATGTACTGTACCGTCAATGGGCTGTAGCCTACAAAGACACCCCTGGCCTTCACAACATTGCCACGCTCTACAAACAACTGCCTCAGAAGCCTCGCCCTCGCCATACTCAGGCTCAATCAAAGGTCCTTCGCGATACGGAAGAGGATACTCATGAAGACCCTTCGCCAACTCCTCCGCCTGCACCTTCTGGTGGACACTCTCGCGGCCACTCCCGATCAAGTTCCGCCGTCAACGCCTCAGCCTCAACCTCTCGCCCAGTTACACTCACCCCGACACCCCACTACTCTATCCGCGAGGCCGTCAAGGCATCCACAAGGAAGAAGGACAAGACCGGCGCCGCCACCATGAAATTTAACTTTGAAAAGGAAAAGCCCAACATGATTCAAAGTATCGCTCAAGCCTCGATCGCCTCTAACAATCTCTCCAATGCTCTGTTACTTGTCAATCGCGAGAATGAGCGTGTCTCCGAGAATCCTGAAGTTCTGAACCGCTTTGAGACTTGCAAGATCCTCAGAAGGAACGTGTTGAGGTACATTCAACTGGTGGAAAGCGACGAGTGGATTGGAAGTCTGTTGTCCGCAAACGACGAACTGGTCAAAGCACTTACAAGCTACGAGATCATGGACAGATCACTCGACGATGACAGCGACAGTGACGCCTGGGAACACATGCCAGAACATGGATCTCACGCTACTGGTGCTGAATCCCAGCTTGCTGGACTCAAGATCGATGGAGATGGAGCAGCACCACCCAAACCGCCTCGACCCACCAACCTTGCTATGCCCGCTAAACCTGACTTTGGCAAGGCCGGAGCAGAGGAAAGCGATGACAGTGAGAACGAGTACGAAGAAGATGACGAGGACAATCCATTCGGAGACTCCAATGCTGTCAAGACACCACATGTGGAGAGACCGGGCATGACCTGGAAGAACGTCTAGAAGAAGGTTCTGGGGAACTTCTCGCTCTATCTCTCGGGATTGAGAGTCCCGCCCGCACTGCCTCGTCGTTGATGTATGGATTTGATCACGGTAGTCTGTTGATGTTGTTTACTGCTGCTATCATCGCTGTTGCTTTCCTGTACTTAGCATTGCTTCTTGCTTTCCTCAATGTCGATATATCATTATTTCTCTGTAAACAGGCAGATGCTACTGCTGTTTCGAAGTCTTGCGTTTCCAATACATTGGTGACTTCTTCTGAGTTGGAGTCATCCAGAGCTGGTCTGTGGAGTAATTGCACGCAGATTCATCGAAAAGTGCTACTCGAGTAAAGAGCCAGAAAGGGAAGAGAAACTCATGTTAAGAAATAATTACACTTGGATTGAGCATATAGAAACCCAATCCCTTGAAAACTCCACAACAACCCCCATGAAGAGAGGCGTTATAAAAAAAAACTACGCTCAAAACGCCCTCCATCCCATCTCAACTCCAAAAACATAAAGTGTTCACTCTGTCCATCTGACAAAAAGCATCACCGCAAATAAAACGTCCCAATCCAACTCTCCCTCCTCCCAAACACCTTCTTCCAAGGCATTGTGACCTTCTTCCATACATGCCTTGTTTTCTTCCTCAACTGCCTCGCCTTCTCCTTTCCCTCAAACTTCTGTGCATACCCCTCTTTTACACATCCTGGTTTACCATGATGGTGGAAATGTTTTACTTTGTCCGAGTTTCGAGGATCAGTGATACCAGTACCAGTGGCAGAAGGATGAGAGGCAGAGGCGCAGTCACTTGCAGAGTAATCTCCCTACATCACCGTGCAAGGAATAATGCAGCAGGAGCAGTCGTCACCGCACCAGCAGGGGAGTTTGACACCGGGGGTGATGCGTTTGATTGCTGCGTTGGAGGAAGAGGAAGTTGCTGATGAAGAAGAGGAGGGGGTGGAGAGGGCGGTGCTAGCGTTGGTTGTGATGACTTGTTGGGGCATTTTGGCGGTCGGTTTGGTATAGGTCAAGTTTAGGTGGAAAAGGCTGAAGAGGTGTTAGTGGTGTTGTTGATTGCAGACTACTACGAGCAAGATGTTGGGGTGTATGGCGAGGAAGGAGTGACTTACTCTTTAACGTTCACTCTCTAGGTGATTCCCAGTTCTCTGATTTCAGGTATCACTCCTTTTCGTATGTAGCAGGTCGTATCAGCAGGTAGGCGAAAGATCCGATAGGCGCTTAAGGGAGGGGGGAAAGGGCAGAAAGACTTGATTCATGTAGGTAGGTATACCAGCGGGCTGTTAGGGGACGGGAGGCCTCGGCGGAGAAACCAAGGACGCGTCATACGTCACCAAAATCCCGCGGGCATGGCGCTAAAAACAAGTTCATGGAGATCGTGGCGCTTGGAAACATGGCGCAGGCTGTGATAGTGGCTGAGTGCAATAAGATCATACGAAGAAGGTGATCTCAGAGCTAATTATGTTATTCTGACCAAAGAGTTTCAACAGATATCATCGATCGATTCAAGAAGTTCTCTCAATCGCCGGGTATCGAAGTGGAGATGTGAACGCCAAGACTTGTTGTTTCTCGGGCGACCCTGTTCTTGGATATATCGAGATATATCCTTTGAAATGAAGAACCGCAACTCGTTGAAACCCGCCATAGTATGTATTGAGAATGAACTAAGTTGATTATCGCATTGTTGTTACGTTGTGATGGTGTTGTGGCTCCCCACTTTTGATTGAATGGCTGGGAGGTTTTCATCGGAAAGGAACTGACAAACCACTGTGTAAACCTTCAAGACATTCGACCACAGGCTCAATACTGACACTGTTGTCCAATCACCAAACAAGAAGCAACCACGCACAATAATTCAGTATTTGAACGAAACTGGATTCATGATACATAAATGAAAGGAAAAACGCCACTATGCCATTTCGCATCATAACACTACAATCCCATCCTAGCCCTAGTACTCGTCTGAGTAGTACTCCTCATCCGGCATCATAGCACGGTAACGTCTGCTGGCAAGGTCTTGCTCAAGACCGCCATCTGCATCGGGATCTGCGTAGCCTACAAGTATGAATGTTAGTTATGGTTCTCATGATATCCTGCAGATTCGGAAAAACTTACCAACACCTCCGAAGAAGCTCAGAGCAACCGGCAAGAAAACCAACGCATGCAGAGCAGCCCAGATGACAAGTGCCAGCCAGACTCTGAAGTAGTAGATCTCAAAGATCTTGCTGCGAGTAAAGGCGAGCACGAAGACACCAAGAAGCTTGGTGACAGTGATGCCTGAGAAGACCGAGGCACCCACGTTAACAAGTGCAGCCCAAGCACGTGCATCCTTGCCACGGAAGCTGTGGCAGCGTTCGAGAAGCGAGGGTGAGGGGACCGAGAATGCGCGAGCAATGTGGGCGCAGAACTCAACCGAGATACCGACACATATGATGAGGTTGACGAGAGAGACAGCGTTAAGCGAGACACCAGCCAGTGAAATGGTGCCGATGATATCAACAACAGTCATACCGACAGTCACAGTCACTACGAGACCGGTGGCCAAAGATCCGAGAAGAACGCTGCTCAACACGAGAATGAAAGCCAACGCGCCTCCGATAAGAGCACCAGAGAGGCGTACGATCGAGACATACTGGTCGAAGAAGATGTAGAACTTGCTGTAAGGGAAGACCTCTACACCAGTGCGAGCTGTGATATCATTCGCGATGCGACGAGCAGACTTGTAAGCTGCGATAAAGTCGCTCTGGCTATGCATCGGTGTGTGTGATGTACGGAAGTGCGAGGCTGGAATGCTCAGACTGCTGTTATCAACAACGAGAGCATTGCCATACGCGGCTTTGCCAGCCAGTGGACATTCACTGGTTGTAGGCGCTTCGAGCCAACGCTCAAGATATGAGACGAACTCTTGACCTTCAGGCATACCATGAAGAGTGACGTTCCATGGAGGGTTGCGATTCTCGAAGCAGGTATGGGATCCATCAACGCAACATTCTTCGAGCGAAGGGTTCAGCCAGAACAGGAAGTCATCAATCCAGCTGGCGGTCGAGTCAGCGATGTAGCTGATGTCAGGTCGCTTACGCTCTTGCTCAAGGATGTTCGCCAGAGAAAACTCTTCACAAGTGGAGAAGCGGCCACAAATTTGTTGCTGATGATGACGGGCAGTTGCATTAAGGTCCTTGGTAACAAAGTAGACAGGCGGTCCAGCCTCAAAGTAATCGTAGAGATCATCGAAGTACTTGATCAGGTATGAGTCAGAAGGAATTGCAATGCGTTGGTCGAGTCCAAGTTCAACGCCAGGCAGAAGAGCAAGGCCAATGGTGAAGAAACCAAGGAAGATGGTAATGACGGCAGTCTTGGTCTTCTTTCCGAGCAGAGCAGGAGCGTATGTCTTGCGAATGAAGCGCTGGAGTGTACCTTCCTCCTCGATACCTGCCAAGCCAGGCATGCCGGCGATGGCCATCGAGTTGGAGTCAGCACCCTTTACCTTGAGGAAGGGGAAGCAGTCTGCACGGCCAGCCTCAACGCGCTTCTGGTTGAGAGCCAGAACCGAGATGAACATGGTGACCTGCAGGATGGCATTGATGAAAACAGCTCCAGCTGCATAGGCAGCAAAGTTGCGAACAGCGGGCATACCGACGGCAGCACCGAGAGCGAATGCAACAGTTTCCGTGGTCGCGGACAGAAGGATGCTGGGCCCCATACGACCGAGGGCTTTTGCAATTCTCTCGCTGATCGGCTCATCGGCATGGCTGATGTTGACACGCTCAAACTCGTGGACGATGAGGAAAATATTGTCGACACCGACCGCAAGGACCAAGAATGGGATAACCTCAGCGATGATCAATGTTGCCTTGACACCAGCGGCGGCGAAAAGACCAACAGATGCCGAGACAGACATGAGAACGATGAGGATACCGACGACACCAAGCATGAACTTGGACTGAACGAGAGCGTTTGCAGGATTGTTTAGCACATCTCTGACGGTGAGCGTGGTGGCACCCAAAGCAATGGATGCATACAAAAACATGATCAGGTAGCTGAAGACGACAATTTTGGCATCAGTGTTGGTCGACTTGTTGAGCTCCTGCTCCAGACTGATCTCAGTGTTGAAAGAGAGACGGAGACCATGTTCAGAGGCTTCTTGCTGGACAGTGAGCAAAAGTCCCTTGAGGCTCTCTTCCCAGTCCATAGCTCTCTCAAGCTCAAAAGTGTCCTCGGCATGGTTGGTGACGGCCCAAGTGACGACGACAGCAGTAGAATTGATGACGCTGCCGTTGTAACCGCCGAAGAGGTAACGAGGGTTGAGCGGTTGCTGGAAGTCAGGCAGACAGTTGACTGGGGTATCAGCACAAGCCTCGAGGTCCTCAGCCCACAAGTCGGGATCGAGAGCATCGAAGTCACCACCGAAGTAGCCAGTCAAAGACTGAACGACACAAGCATCGCCGGTTGGCTTGTAGCATACATCATCAAGAGTGTATCCGCCATCGATAGACTTCATTCTGCGGATACGGTTCTCAACATCAAACCACCAGTTAAGTGTGTCGTAGGAGAGGACGGGACCGGGACCTGTAGACTGAGTGTCGTTGACCAGGAAGGCTTGCTCAGCTCTGAAGAAAGGACCAAAAGACTTGTCAAAGAAGGCCTTCTCCTTTGCAGCCTCGGAGTCAGGAGATACCCACAGCTTGACAGGATCGGTCTCAAGAGCAAAGCGCATCCAGCCCAGACTCAGCAAGGCGACGATGATAACCGAGGAGCCGATGGTGATGGCAGGGAACGTGGCAGCAGTTCGACCGAGACGTGAGAAAATTCTGTCACAGACCGTGTTCAGAGGGTAGTTTCTAGTAGGCTTCTCGAGAAGGCCAGCCTGGTGCACAATGTCGCCTTCGTCTTCATCATCGCTAGGAGAAGCATCCTGCAACAGCCTCAAACGTTCGTTGCGGCTCTTGGTGTGCTTAGCATAAGCGACATGACCAGAAACAGCCAGAATCAGGAGGAACAAGAAGACGGAATAGACGATGATGACAGCGAAAGACAGGCATGGCAACACACCAACCTTGCACTCGTGGGCTTCCTTGACTGAAGGTAGCTCAGGACAAGAAGCAGCGCAATCAACACAAGCGCACTTGTATCTCTCGTCGGTGCTGTTGCAAGGACGGGCCTTGTCAGATCCTGGCTGCATATCAGGGAAGTCAGCCTCGCTTGGAACAGGGAAGTTGATCTGGAAGGGACTGCCAAATGGCTTCTTGTCGCCCAGGAACTTGAGGAACTGAGTGTAGTTCTTTGCACCACCACCAATCAGGTCCATAGCTTTTCCACCAGTGGCACCAAACTTGACGTCCTTGCAGCTGTTGTAGAAAGCGCTTCCATAGTCTTCGGAGATGAGTTGGTCGAGTTCGGTGACTAGCAGCTTATCACCCTTGGGGGTAGTGTTGGTGACATTGACAAAGAGGGATTGATCGGGAGAGCAGGTGAAAGTACAGAAGAGGTTGAAGAAGTTGTCCTTGCAAGCAGGACATGCGCCAATGATGGATTCAGCACGTTTGAGGTTGGAACTGAGGGCACCCAGTTGCTCGTCTGTGCAACATACGGGGCCTTCAGCCCACTTGTCACCGCAGATAGACATGAGCGTCTTGCGTGTACTAGCGGTAGGCTCCTCGGCCAAGCCGTTGTCAGGGCATGGCAGATCCGAGCCAAAGAAGCCTTGCTTGCCACAGTGTCCGCGGATGGCACATCTTCCTGCTTCGTGTTTGTGGGTGAAGCCATCGGATGCTGTTGTCTCGACTCCAAAGGCTGCTTGGTGTGTTTCAGCAGAGGCCGAGGCAGATAGCAGGCTCAGACCCGCCACTGCGAGCCATGGCCGCGTGAATCTCATTTTCCAATATCTTTCTCGTCTTTCAGAGATATCGCGATTCGTGTCTTGTATACAAGATTGTGGTGAGGTTGCGTGTCGAGCTTGAAAGCGTCAAGCACCCAGGTGGCTGGGTCGTGAGAAGTCGGCGACAGTCTTCGAACGCGATATGGCGACAGGCTGTTGTTGCAAGATACTGCACACAGAACCAGAGCGGTGGAAACGAGTCAGAGATCAGCAATCACTCTAACGCAATGTCTGTGTCGAAGCAGAACAGGAACAGATCAAGGTGGTGCCTTAATGCAATCGGACGACTCGCGCGTTTGGCCGCCTCCGCATTTGCTTCCCGCGCTCCATGTCTGATGACGCGCTGCCAAGTTCAGCCACATCCGCACCAGCCTCGCTCCATCTCTCCGCATCTTCTGCGTGGATCGCGTTTGAACAACACTTCAAGCAGCAGGGCATATCTCTTATTGTAGTATTACATGTTAATTCGTCTGTATAACGTCTCATGTAGCTAGCAGAGCTTCTAGCCTCTCATTCCAAAATCCTCCTCATGCTTTTCTTCCATGTCTGTTCGTCAAGTCTTCGATGCTCGTTCCTCCTTCTATGCACCTCTTCGTCGCGGCGCAGCCTCTGTTACCGAATGCGCTTCCTTGAGTAACATCCAACTGTACGAAGCCGCTGTTTCTGCCGTACGTACTTCATATCGTCATTTTCTTCATTCAAGTTTGAGTCTCGCCGCCGCCAGGAGCTGCGCCTGATGAAGGTCCACGACCACCTCTGCCTCCACGGCCACCACCACGTTCCAGACCTCCACGGCCACGTCCTCCACGACCGCCACGTCCACTGCGAGCGCCTTCGCTGTCGGACTGCCCACTACGGTATCCGCTCTGCTGGCCCGATGCTGTGCGCGAGCTGCCCCAAGTACCAGCCTGGAATCCACCACGGGCTGGGCGTTGCTTGAATTCACTGATTCTCAGAGTCGAGTACTTGCTGTCTGATGCAGGGCTGCGCTTCAGAATCTCTTGCATCTCTTCGGGCGAGTTAAAGTGTGCGATCCAGAAACCCTTGCTAGTTCTCTCCAGCTTGGTGATCTTCTTCTGGTCTTCCTCGCTAAAGATTTGGCGCACGTCGGCCTCGTCATCCGTACCGTTGATGGGTGGGATGAAGATGGACTGGCTCTTGGGAGGCTCCTGTGCCTTAGGGGTACTATCGGCGGCGGGTGCGGCAGGAGTCTTCTCGTCAGACTTTGCAGGTGCGGGAGTGCCGTTGGTAGGGGCTGAAGGCTGGGGAGTTGCGACGGGCTTAGTAGGTGCGGGAGAAGGCACCTGTTGAGGAGTAGCGACTGGGGGTCTGGTGGTTTGGTGAGGTCCGGGAGCACGCGAAGGTGCGTTTGCGGGAGCGGGAGCAGATGCCACAGCAGGAGCAGGGCCGGAAGGAGTAGGAGCATTGCTAGGTGTGGGTGCCGATGCGGTGGCCGGGGCGGCAGGTTGTTGAGGTGCTTGAGCGGCCTGTGCAGGGCGCTGGGTGGGCTTTCCGGCGCGGTGTGAAAAGTTGAAACCCTGAGCCTTCATCTCAGTACCAATTCTGCCCTGGTCAATGTCGAGTAGCAGCCAGCCGAAGGCGGCATCGGCCAAGTTGAAGTTCCACATGTTCTTGAAAGCGCTCTCGTCGACAACACCACCCTGAGGACCAGTGTAGCCGCCACCGAATGGGTTGCCGCCGTTAGCGACAGAGGGCATCTTCGAAACCAGCTCAAGAGCGTTGCTGAGCAGGCGCTGTTGCGACTCGTTCTCGGAAACGGCGGGCTCGACCTCGCTCTTGACAGTCTCCCAGACGTCGTTGAAAGAGGCCTTGGAAGCGGCCAATTTGCCGCGGTAGTGATCCAGAGTGGGATTGACGCTGAACTCGTTGTAAGAGCTGCCGTAACGGAAGTGCAAGCCAGCCGAGATGGAGAAATCAGCCTTGAGGGCCACGGCCAGCTGGTTCAGCAAACCTTCGCGAGCAGGCGATGCGTGAGTGACGAAGACACGGGTCTCGGTAGGGTCGTAGACACGGTTGGCTGTATCGATGAGCTCACCGATTTGCAAAAGCGTAGTCCACATTGTTCCCTGGCCTCCAGCGATAGTAGTACGGCCTTCACCGTTGTCGAACAGCTTGTGCATGACAACAGCGCCTCCAAGACCCAAGAGGCGCAACTTGACGCCGCCAATGTCGAGCAGGCGAGCATGCGACTCATCAATGACGAACAGATTGTTGATCTTGTATTCTCCTGAGCGCAGCTTTTCCAAGACCGAGACGTCTTCACATGCACCCCAGACTGTGTAGACGGGCTTCTCGAGTGTGTAGGTGCCGTTCAGGAATTGTGGGAGTTCTGACAGAGGCAGGTTCTCGCGCTGGAAGCGCTCCTTGATGGAAGATTGGGCCGGGGCGCGGGCAATGTCGTTCTTGACACCGTCGTTGAGGAGAGGAGAGTATTGCGCAACATGCTTAAGAGTCCTGACTGCGTTAGTCGATGTGTGAAAGTGGTTGATTGAGGCAGCTCACTTCTCAGCGATGCGATCGAGGGAAGTGTTGTCGTAGAAACCAAAGTCACCGGTGTGAATGATGTAGTCGGCTCTTGCGTTGCGTGCGAGTTCGTTCAGGGATCTGAGATTGCCTGTCCCATATGTTCAGTGTCGTCTTCTTCTTCCTCAGTAGCGCTATCTGCTCACCTCGCACATCGGCGATACACAGAACTCTGGCGCCACCAGCGTTCACCACGCGACCTTGGTTAGGGAGAAGTGGCGTCGCTCCGGGGACGGGGCCGGATGCTTGGGCAGGAGTGCCGTTGGGGATGTAGGCCTGGCTGTATGAGCGCGGTTGAGTAGGTGGTTGCTAGACCAGCATCAGCATGGATGGAGTAGCAAACACCAGAGGCGCAAGATGCGGACTTACAGCCATGAGGGATGTTTGGGGCGTGGTGTGATGCGCGTTGTCCAGGGGTATCAAATTAAGGAAACAGTTGGCAAAGCAGAATTACGGCAAGAAGCACACAAGTGCAGAGTCAGATGAACAACGAGAAAGAAGGCCGAGGTGAATGTTTGCAGGAGAAGTGAGAGCTTCCATCCACGTCGTTTACTCCTGCCACCCGCGCGCAGCTGCCATGTGAGGCGCTCGACGGGCCTTGGCGCAACCTCCGTCCGCCAAGCCGTGCACTCTTCCTGTCTCTACTCTCTGACCTCTCAATGCAGTTATGAACTTGTCACAGATACATGTAGAAGATGGAGTAGATGTCGATTCCAATTGTCACATGAGCATACATATCTCGTGCTGCCAATCTGTTAATATTGGTTCGAGCATCTTCAAGCCATCGCCGGCGTCCTTTGTCCAAGCTCCTAATCGGCCCAGCCTCCTGATTCCATGACCTTCTCATCTTGCTTTCATCTCCACCTCAGTACTTCATGGCGTCCTCAAAGAGCTGTCTCAACTGTGCTCTTTCTTCGTCCACGTTTTGCATGTCGAGACTGGGTGCCAGCATGAGTACTCTCGCCTGGGGCATGGTTCCTTCCACCAGCTGATCCACGTCGCTGCTGCCAAAGCCCAAATCCTTCAGTCCTCTAGGCTGGTCACCCAAGTCTACTAAGAATTTGGCCAGCACCTCACTCAAGACTTCTCCGGCACTTTCTCTCTTGACCTGGCTGATGTCCACGCCGAAGCACTCTGCTGCCGCGAGATGTCTTTCTGGGTTGCTTGCTCCGGTAAACTTGAACACAGCAGGTGCGGTCACGGCAACACTGACACCGTGAGGGATAATGGGGTGGTCGACCTCGTAGCCGTTGTGCTTGTAGCCTGGATTTTGACCACTGACTGGGTAGCTCATGCCGTGGCACAGATGAACACCTGCATTACCAAAACCAACACCTGCCAGAGTTGCTGCCAACAGCATCTTGCTCTGTGCTTCATGGTCATCCGGATCTTTGACTGCTCTGGGCAGGTACTTGACAGTATCTTTCAATGCCTGTAAACTGAAGATGTCTGAGATGGGGTTGGCACCCTGGTATGCTGGTCGCTCGATTGGGTTGCGAGGTCTTGGTGTACGCTCGTGGTAGGGGATGGCTGTCCAAGACTCCAAAGAGTGACAAAGAACGTCCAGACCACTTGAGGCATGCACAGCAGAAGGCATAGTACGAGTGTTGAGGGGATCACATATACCGAGAGTTGGCTTCAGGTTGCGATGTGCGATGCCCGTCTTTGCCTTCTTCGACACGAGATCGAAGATGGCAGTGCCTGTTGTCTCTGAACCAGTTCCTGCTGTTGTGGGTACCGCGACAAGCGGCTTCAGTTTGCCTTGGATGGGTAGTCCTTTTCCGAGTGGGGCATTGACAAAATCCAGAAAGTCGGCTTCAGGGAACGAGGTGTATAGGTTCATAAGCTTCGCGGTGTCAATTACTGAGCCACCACCAACCGCGAGGAATGCGTCTGGGGCGTAAGGTTTGGCGTATGCGATTGCTTCCTTGATACTAGGTGCAAGTCAGTCACCAAGCCTCTCTCTGTTCCAACTCCATGCGACAAGACTTACGAGTGATCCTTGGGCTCGACTCGACACTTGCTGTATATCTCATACTTGATGCCTTCCCTGTCGAGACCTTCCTGGACTTGCTTCATGGCAGTCAAGTGCAAGACGGTGCCATCAGTCACGATCATGACCTTCTTGGCCCCCATGTTCTTAAAGTCCATGCCAACCTCCTTGGTACATCCGGGACCAAAGCGAATGCTCGATGCTGCCATCTCGAAAGCATACTCCTTTTGTTGCGAGTAGTCGATGGGTGTTGCAAGAGCGCGCCTTCCTTGAGAGATGCCCAAAGGATTGTGGTGGTGTCCTGGGTTGCTGTGGCATGGACATCCTGGACCGTGTGTGCCCACTGCACGCAAGAGATTGAGTGCTCTTACTGCTCTGGTTGGTGCTATGCGTATGGCTGCCATTGTGATAGATGCAGATTGAGAAAGAAGATACAGAAAGAAGAACCCAGGGCCTCACGAGGACATGTTTTGACATGCATCATCGAGCGGGTATTGCGGGGATCTCATTGCGGGGCTCGAACAGATTCGGTATACCGCTGAGCCGGTTATGCCTTTGTGGTCAACCGATATGCACATTTGTATGATCAGAGCAGATACAGGGCAGCGAGGGCCATCATGCAAGTGCTACGATCGGATACTTCGTTCAGCTATTCCATCGCACTCACTCTTGTTTATACCAGCGATTGCTCCTTCGAAGCAGAAGCCGAGGCACAATCGACCCCACAATGCTCGCACCCTGAACTCTATAGGGAAACTTAGTCTAAACTGCGATGTCGGCGGAACGTCTATCTGCTCGTCTCCAAGATCATCATCTAAAAAAGAGTACTCTACAACTGTGGGCAGGGGTCCGGTTTCTGTGATACAATGGCTTGCGATTCGGACAACACGGCGGTGGATGTATGCATAAAATAGATTGAAACGATGTTACGCAGGCCTTGGCGACTGTGCCGCCATAACATCAGGTTACGATATCTTTTTGCGAACCTCCACCTTCCCACACTTTGTTACAGCGCGATGATCATGTTCACGCCCAATCGCGCTGGGCCAATTCTTGGATCGCTATACTCGTCTATTCGGCTAGTAGGTCGTCGAACTCACCCATGGACTCTCAGACCACATCAAATCCGCTCTTCCTCTTATTCGAGCCGACGTGCCAAGGTGCATGAAGGACCTACTGTACTTGATCCTATCACGGGTAACCCAAGACGCCGTACGCCTGATGCTCCACCACCGAACTCTCGCGAGCAGGAAGATGCTGCTGTCTGTAGACAAGCGATTGAGGAGGGCGAAGATCCAGAGACGCTCTTCAAGTCTAGATTGCATGCCGGGACACTGTCAAGGTCGTCAGCTGCCGTCTGCTTGATGGAAGCCAGCCAAAGAGACCATAGCGAGACAAAGCTGGGTCAGACCGCGTTAGCATGGCTTTGGGATCAGCGAGGTGACCTCATCTATCCAGATGATAATGGTCTCGTGTACGCCACGGCCGATCTACTCGTGTCTGAGGGCCAAGAAGAAGAGCTCTGGCGTTGGATATCATCTGAGTCGACTAGACCGAGGAGTCTACCCCCATTCATTCGATTTGAATGGCGGGATACGGCTCTCAAAGGTCTTCTCCTAGCAAAGGCGAAGCTGTCGACACACGGGTCCCTCGACGAGGTCATAGAAACTTATCTTCGGTCGAACACTGTGTTCGTCCCTAGTGGAGGCGTAACGAGGTGGATGTACATTCAACTAACGCGATACAAACGGCTTCGAGCACACGAGATGAGCCCGTCAGTTAACGGAGGTAGGCGCTGGAATCACGCCTGGCCGAATACTAGCATTAAGTTGTGGGACAAGGCAGTCGAAATGCTGCCACGTGAGACCCGGATCTCTCCGATGCATCAGGCGGTTCTACCAATGTTTGGTTTGGGCACGCCAAATCCCGAACCTATGCGGATGCTATTCGAAAATGCTCTGACAGACCTCGACCACCCGCTGCGCGCTTTGAGGTTCATCAAGTCAATAAATGCATACCGCAGCTTCGCTCAATATGCCTCTGACGAATTGAGACGAATTGGAAGGTACGACGACGCTGCGAGACTCGATAAAGCATGCGAAGAAATCATCCCTCGGCCACGAGAGTATGGAGATCGTCCAGACAGAGAGGGAATCTTCGCACAAGGCAAGCCTGCCAAAAAGATACCGTTCCCAAAGTACAAATAAGACAATCCAGAACGGCATATCAAACTGGTTCTAGATAGATGTTCGTCACCAACGTTGCTCGGCTTACTCTCTTTCGTGGCAGTGCGCACTCTGCAGGATCACGAACGACACAGCAATACTCGATCTTGCGATTAAAGTCTGTATATTCGAAGCTACGGCCTATACACGTCCTAAAGATACACTGGAAAAGCCGATCGGAAGATCCCAACATCTCCTCTTTCGCAACAAGGTCACGTCAATTGCAACTCGGAACAAGCATCTTCCACGCATAATTAGAGCGTTCTCAGATCAGAAGGTGTCCTTCATCCGACTTGCAGAAAACTCGATGATGACCGAGATTGAGATTCCGGCAGTCGATGGAGGCTTAGTAAGAGCCAAACGAAACACAGATAGAATAAACAGTCACACACGAAGAAGTAAACGCTCAAGAGGTTCTGAACAGGCCCATGTCAACTTTTCTGTCTCAGAGTACTATTTCCTTTAAGGGGTTCACCACCACTTCGATAAAAGACCGTTGCAGTAGTGCGGCCACGTAGGGATTGGCCTCATCTGCATCCTCACTCACGCCGAAAGCTGGCAATCCTTCTATACAAGCCCTCGTAGCTTTGGCATATCCATCATTCATGTTCAGGCGCACTTGGTCGAAAATTGTGTTACTGTCTAGAATGCGAGTTCGAGTGTCTTGTCTCTCGTTGCCTAGTGCAGAATCTCGACCAGAGTGTAGTGGTTGTAGGATCTGATCGATGGGCTTCCAGAGTGCAATCTCGACCAGAACAATGCCGAGGCTGTAGATGTCGTAGGATTTGCGATATCCGCCCTTCCTGCCCGCGTAGAGATAGTTCGGGTGACAGTAGAGTGACCACTTGCTGTCCTGGGGAGGCCCGCTCGACGTGAAGGAATTATCAGAGGGTCTGGAGAACCCAAAGCCAGACATGAGTACACTTCCCACAGCGTCCTGAGGTGAAGATTCGCTATCGTCAAGCACGATTCCAGCACTCCGCAGACCTTTGTGGAGCCAGTTTACAGCATGTAGATAGAGCAAGCTCTCGACGATCCGTCGGGCAATCATACATCGACCATCAATACCGATGTCAGGCTTGTCGAACCAGGACAAAAGAGATTGTGATCGGCCAGACCACGATTTCAAAACGATGCCGAATCGAAGTTCTTTGGAGTCCCTGATGTATCCTAAGCAGGTTGGTAGACGAAAGCTCTCAGGTCTGTCTCGCTGGCTCAACAACCATGTCAACCTCTCCACATTTTGGAAACTTTGAGGATCGGGACAGAACTCTGCAAGTCCTGCGTCACCAGGTACTGCGATCGTATCGTAACTTCTCCACTCGATCCAGATAGGCTCCTTATCTAAAGTGGCCGATGTTCGGAAGCCATCATCTTCATCCATCAGAAGCCGTAGGCTGGCCGTCTCATGAGCGTCTAGGAACATGGACTGCTTTGCCCTTCGCGAACTCATCTGAATAGCGAAGGAAGTCACTCCTTCAATTGTTTCGTGCAGCTGCAATCCTAGCTTCGCAGTCACTTCGTTGATATCTGTATGTGGTCCTCTGTGGAAGCCTGTCTCTCGTTCGGCAGCAAGCAAGACTTTCATATCCTCGAAAGTCGTGCTGAGTTGGAGCATAGACAGCCATGTTTCGTGAGTCCACCACAGAGATTGATTCAAGGTATCATGGGATATTCTGTCGTACAAGCAGTTTGTGAAATCTTGAAGCTTGTCTAGCCCCTTACGAAAACGGGTTTGGTCTTGAGCGGCCCAGAGTAGTCGTTTTGGATCCTTTGAAACAACGAAGAGGTCTTGTGCAAGTCGAAAAATATGATTCAGTCCCCTCGGATATCTCGACCGGTTTGATGAAGCATTGTCGAGGTCTGCCTCTTCTAGTTGATTGTAGGCTTTGCGAACGGCAGAGGATTGTTCGATCGGCTCAGAGATGTCCAGTGTGCGTATAGTTCCTGAACCAGGGTTCAGGATGGAGCTTCGAGGAAGTTCATAGTCATAGGCCGCAGTCAGTTGCCTGAGATCGCTGAGTACTGCTTTGATTTGCTCCAGGATCTCCACAATGAGCGGCTCGTCCACTTCGTTGAATCGAATTTTGACCGGCTGGTCCTGTGTCTTGACTATACCAGCTAGCTCTCCCCATCTGGACAATCTGCTTTGCTCAACCTTGAGGCGTATTACAAGACTCTTGATACTATCATCTGCACTCGCTGCACAGCGAATGAGCTTGTATCCTTCAAAACGTTAGCGGAAATGGGACGAAGCCGGTGGTTCCTTCCTCACCCTCGACAGCCGCTTCGAAGAGTTGCAGAACCAGCGAAGTTGTTGCTAATCCGAGATCTGCCATATTTGGTAAGAGGTCACCCAGGGTAACGTACTTCCAAAGTACATTGGGGTGAATGGCTATCTTATGACAACATGGAGAAAGCCTCCAAGCCACTCAGCCCGTCATTGTCCAGAAGAGCTTGACCGACCTTTGCAAACCTCGCCAAGTTGTCGGGTTTGGGCCGCAGTCACTTGAAACACGAACGTGTGGCAACTCCATAGGTCAGACTGAATTGATCCGCTGGCAAGACATGATGCAAGACAGCCTGGGCCGCAGAAGTATCTAGTGCAGTAATTAGTCATTGGGTACATGATCATTAATCGGTCCCTAGTTGGAGGGTATTGCCGCTGCAATCCCCACGTCTGAGGGGTAGTCGATGTGCAGTAGCATGCAACCCGACCAAGACTATGCCCTGTGTATAAACATGAGTGCCGTGCTTATTACCAGGTCGTGACTCTTGTACGCTTTTCTGGAAGTCCCGGATCTTCCCACTCGACCAAATCTTGAGCAGTTCGCTAAATCATACGAGTAGCTGACGTTTTCTCTCGAAGAATCAGTATGTTAAAATGAATCATCCTCTACCGTGGATCAAATGGTTGACACAGAATTAGTACCTGGACTGCTGGAACATGAGTCTCCACGACGAGGCCTCGAGGCTCACCCTGGCTCAGTTCATCGATCGCGGTAGGGTCTTCTACTGGATGAATAATGATGGTACTACGGGTCCTGCAGTCCAGATGGACTATCAAGCAGTTTCCACAGGTATCACCACGAGGTGCTTCGGTGAGATCTTACGATTCTCGGGCAAATCGGCCATTCAATTAGTACATCTCTTGACAGATGACGCTAAAGAAGAGGTTGTGGTCGCAAAGATAATGAATAGCCCTTCGAATGCTCAAAAGTTGCATAGCGAATTGAATCTACTTCGGAATATCCGCCACAAGCATGTCGCAGCGGTTATCGGAAGCTTCATCTCGGGAGGTCGGAGGGCACGTCAGACCGGGGTTCTGATATTTCCTCTTGCTGTGCAAAATCTCGATGAGCTTCTTCAAGGCATATCAACGCACAACGGGATCAACAACTCAAGAGCCTGGCAGCCACACCGAAGTACAAAACAACTTTTGCCGTACTTCGCATGTCTTTGCAGGACAGTGCAGTATCTACACCGTCGAGCGAACCCCGTGAAACACCGCGATATCAAGCCAGAGAATATCCTGATCGACAGGGTCGACAATGTCATCTTAGCCGACTTCGACATATCGAAGGCTTACGACAACGCAACACAGGCGATCACGTACGGTAGTGGAGATGGAACTGTTATGTATTCTTCCAAAGACGTTTGGGTAACAAACGATCCTTTGACAACAAAACGTGGTTTGGAGTGGGATATCATCAGCCTTGGATTTGTCTTCCTGGAAATGGCGACTGTTGTTTTTGGCAAGACCTTGGAAGACATGAGGGCTGACATGAAGATACTTCACCCAACTAGTCCAGGCGTACCTGTCGTGGTCTACTCTGCTGCGCTAGAGGGCGGACAGATCCGCAAATGGCTTCAAGTGCTTCGAAACGTAGCAGCAGACACTCCATGGAAACTCCCTCAAAGCTTCACAGAACTCGCCAGACTCGTCCCAAACTATGTAGGCGAGTTCCTTAAGGCGATTGAGGGTATGATGTATGCGAAACGCAATGAAGGAGATCCGTTGGAGCGAGCTCATGTGGTTTTCAGTCGCCTCTCTGAAGGTTGTCAACACTGCCAATAACAGTATGTATATTCCAACTCTGATACAAGGTTTCGCCTGCTTATTGATTGACAGACCGACGGTGCACAGTCTCTTTAGTGGGTTCGATGTTGAGTGTTTCCAGATGTCGACGATTTACATAGTTAGTTCATAGCATAGAAATGCTACACAACACCTCAGAGAACGAAGCCGCGCACGCGATACTCAGCCCCTTATTGACAACAGACACACCACAGACACCCCTGTATCCAGATACAATCAGAGCCGCATCAGACTCTCGGTCTGAATCTTAAACCCTTCTTCGGGTGGTAGGTCGTAGAAGTTGTGAACAATATCGACATGGTCGAAGAAATGCGGCTTGTCGAGTATGCCAGAATCGCGGCCCTGTTCCTGGCATACCGAGCATTTGTACCTATTGGCAAAAGCAAATATTTCCCAATTCAAGGTGTCCGCGCGAGAACGACGCGCTTGAACCAAAGTCCTCGCACAATTTTCCAGCTGAGTGGAGAGACCTGAGGTCATGAAATGGTTCTCGGCCTCTTTGTGCAATCCTTTTTGAACATAACTGGCGAGGGTGCTGAGATCACCGATCTGAAGATGCTCGAGAGTGTTCGGGGAGGTGATGCTCTCAGCTTCCTGTTGTCGTCTACTAGGCTGATATCTATTGAAAGGCCAGGGGATACTCCAACTAGATGGTGGATTTGGGGACTGAGCACCGAGTTCAAGCAAGCATTGCAGCGAGCTCGTGTTGCCATAAAGAGAATTTACTTCCTGCTCAATCAAAGGTAACAACCGGGTGTTTTTAGCAGTAATCTCAACCATGCATTCCGCAGGCTTCCCGGCGATAAGTGGAGCATTGACGTGCTCATAAGAGCTTGGGTTGGCCATTGCAACACGACAGACGTTGACTAGAGCAATTGAATCCGGAGTCTCTTCTGCGTTCATGTCTGCGTTCTCAGTCTGCTGATATGATCTGAGGACACAGAGTTTCGAAGGAGCGGTTTTTGGAGCTGCAAATATTAACCTATCAACATTAGAATTTGCCGCATTCAGGCTAGAGAGACCTCACGTTTGGCACATCCCTGCGACAGACACAAATCGTGAGGCATCAGCGTCGCACACATCGCGTGGTGAGTCGCATGAGCGAAGTGCCGATTTCAAGGTATCAGGCTCCATAGCATCATGTAGCTTGATATGTAACCGGCGGGAGTTGTCTGATCGGACGCGAGGGAGGAACTGTCCCAGAAAGCTTGGTCGAGGAAATTCCAATACCTCTGTCACCTTCGTCACAGTCTCTTCCAGGGGGAGCCTCGAGTGACCGAGCATAGTGGCTGCGAGCCTACAAGACTATCAGACTTCTGAGCCAGGTGTGAAGATGACACTCCTCGGCTTACCCTCCAACGCCCGCACCACATATAATATCAAAGTAGTGGTGAAAACGGAAATCGTCACCATCACTCTCGAAACGTCTCATCAAAGATGATGCTCTACTCGTTGTAGTCGTAGGATCTTCTTCTTTTTCGAGTTCGATGATCCGTTCCATCAAACGATTTAGTATGAACAACAAAGCAGGCCATGATGTCTCATCGGCAACTACAAGGTGGTCAGAAAGCAGTAAATTAAATCTCGTGGCAGTCTTACTCAATGCCAATGCCGATTTCTGTACCCAAGGTTTGCGTTGGAATCGTGCTTTGCTAATAGTCGATCGTGGGCACGCTGTATCTTCAACATGATCGATGTCTGTGCCCATCTTGATAGATTGTCCTTGGAGTGTTTGTGATGCAGTATAAGGCTGCCCCTCAGGCAAAATAGAGAGGAGTGATCGGGTGCGGCCAGATGGCGGAACGGCTCTAATGTAGGCAGAGACTGCGCCCCCGTTTGTGTATCGATCAGTTGTAGCTCGCATGACCGGCTTCTAAGACGGATACGCTCAGTGCGACAATGGCGCCCCTGCGTCAATTTCCATTCCTTGCACCATTCAGACGTTGTTGCTGTTAGACAACCATACAGAAAACTTAGCATGAGAGCAAGACGATGCAGCGGTTGTTTGATCATACTGGTCGCGGAACTGTGGAAAGAAACGTGGACACGCCCCCACGCCTGAGGTGGTAGGTGCAGGCTGACCAGCAATATATGCTCTACAGTCGCGATTGCAGGCGAAATTAGTAGCTGCATGCATATGGCAGCCACCAATCAACGTTGCTCCCGACGACCATTACATGCAGGCGAATCAAAAAATCCCGATTGAAAGCCTGAGCAAATGCATTTCCTTCCGTCAGAAAAGTACTCTCCAGGATACATACTGAGCGAAGCTGCGACTCGTTACATTCACGCGAAACTGACAGTCTGACCTTGGGTACTGCGGTATAGCTTTGTCACCTTCCCAAGCTTGCCGAGGATCTTCTCTACTGTAGTCAATACGTATCACATCTCACCCTCTTCCTCTGTTTTCGTTGGCAAGCAACATCAGCCTGCAGCCTAGAGAGTCAAGTGTTGGCATGGTCAGGATTCGTATAAAATCTGACACGATATTGGTGCGTCCTTGGGCTCGAAGCGCGACGTGTCCCCGTACCAAACAAGGTGATAGCAGCTGCAAGGCGTTGCTCTTTGATATGCAAGTCCAAGGAGGGCGTCAACTTCGAAGGGCTGCTGTCCGAATAGGCCGAGCAAATGAACACTGCAAACAATGACTCGAACACGTAAGCGTATGTGTCGATTGAGTCGTCGTCGTCTACCCGATAAATTGTGGACGTGACGAAGCCATTGCCAAATGATAACGAAGACAATCGATAGGCAGTAACAGGCGGATCATGATTTCCTGGTTGTCAACACTACTCCGTAGTGCTGATTCCATGGCTCGAGGCAATGCACTGAAGCAGACTGTATGCAATGAGAAAGGTCACGCGAAGCCTTCTTGATCTTTACAACAACGCATATCGCGAAAGCAAGCGTGCTAACCATGTCAGCAGCATTTCCGCACATTCCAATCAGATGTTTGTTGAGTGAAATGCTGGAGGCAATGAGATCTTTGCCAACGCGTGCATAGAATTTCGGTGGTGGCCAATGGTTCTGGCCAACAGTTCTGTCAAATCTGTTGGCGTTGGCAACACAACAGATTGTTCCCTTCAAACCTCTTCGCAGTCAAACACTTTCATGGTCAACAAACTCACAGTATGTTCAGCAAGATAAGATCCTGTATCAAGCCGATACCGCTCTTTGTCATAACAGTTATACAACGTGTGACGTGCTGAGCTGCAAGCAAAAGCAAAAGCCAATGGAATCAAGCATTGAAGATAAGCATCCCCACCTTCCTCTTTATCAACACAGGAACGACACTGCACCCTGGTTGAAGCCTAGCTTGTGTCTTATACATACAATCTGGCGACCCCAGAGATAAGCAACGTGTCTGTTGCCTGTCTTCGGGTTGCGGCAATGATATGCGGTTGGGGTCGATGGAGATATCTACTCCGTATGTAAGTCCAGCATAAGTATTACTCGGTTTCCTTTAATGTATCTCATCTTTGCCCTTCATAAGCTGTGACAATTATCATGAAATTCTCATCAAAAGACACCTTTCCGTCGAAGGAAACCATCAGGAAAAGATGCACGACTTTAGAAGCCTGGGCACTACCGAAGCAGGAATCGACAATTGCACCCGACTATGTCTGGACGAACAAGGATATGGATCCTGTACCTATCTCGGATCAAACATGGGGCATGTGGACCTGGGTAGCATAGTAAGCTAAGCTGCGATGTCTGAAACACTTACAACACTGATGCTGGATGAAGTTGGGCAACAGATGTCATCAACTTAGGGACTTGGGAAACAGCCAGCTCAATCATCCAGGTCGGCTTGACCTGGCGTGATGCTATCCCCATCATGGCCGTCGGTTGTCTTTGCGTCGCCATTCCAGTCGTCCTCAATGGATCTATGGGTGCTCATCTTCATGTTCCGTTCAGCGTAATCGTTCGCTCTGGATTTGGATACTACTTTGCCTACTTCTGTATTGCATCAAGGTGTATCTTGGCCATGTTCTGGCTCGGTATTCAGAGTGCGAACGGTGCTCTCGCCATGCAAATTATGATCATGGCTATCTGGCCCTCATTCGCCTCTTATGATTGGAAGGGGCCAAACAACACAGTCAGCCATATTCCTAGTCCGATCAATCGAACAATCTTACTGACTTTCGACCAGCTCTCTGAGAGTGGTGGCATCAGTACTGCTGGCATGATTGCCTACTTCCTCTTCTGGATAATCCAACTTCCCATGCTCTTGATTCCACCCACTCGACTACGTTATCTCTTCATTGTCAAGCTGATCGCAGCTCCTGTGACAGCCGTCGCAACTCTTGGATATATGGTTCACAAAGCTGGTGGTAGTGGTGCAATCTTCTCACAACCAGGCACAGTAACAGGAGACGCAAGAGTCTACCTTTGGCTAAGCTGCATGAGTTCGGTTACAGGCGTCTGGGCAACTTTGGCTGTCAACGTGGCAGACTTCAGTCGTTATGCCAAAGGACGGGCAGATGGGAAACCAAATCATGCGCAGTACATTCAACTGCCCGCTTTGCCTATTCTGTTCACGCTGTGTGGCGTTCTCGGTGTCATCACAACCTCAGCATCCAAAGTGGTCTACGGCGAATTCTACTGGAATCCTTTGAACATTGTCGAGCAATGGCTCAAGAATGGACATGCCGGGAGAGCAGCAGCGTTCTTTGCTGCGTTGAGTTGGTTCATTGCTCAAGTGGGCACGAATATCACCGGCAACTCCATCTCTGCGGCTAACGATCTTTGTGTCATGGCACCAAAGTACATCAATATCAGACGTGGATGTATAATTTCCGCTGTCGTGTCTTGTTGGGTGATGGTGCCGTGGAAGATTCTGTCTGATGCAGAAACATTCCTCAGCTTCATGTCTGGATATTCTGTCTTTCTTGCTCCCATGGCTGGTGAGTCCTGCAAATCACCACGGACTATTTAGACGCACCCACTGACCTTCTTTACCCAGGTATTATCGCAGCTGACTACTGGCTCATCAAGCGCCGTCACATCGATGTACCGGCTCTTTACGACCCACATGGTCGCTACAGATATCACTATGGTGTCAACTGGCAGGGTCTAGCTGCCTTCCTTGTCGCCGTCTGTCCTAATCTTCCCGGTCTTGCGAACTCGATCAATGCCACATCTATATCTGCAGGAGCTAAACATTTGTATTCCTTTGATTGGTTGTATGGCTTCGTGTCTAGCATCTTTATCTACACTGTTTTGAGTAAGATCTTCCCTACCAAGGAAGCGTTGATACCGAGGTCGATTTACTCTCTGGAGGTTGTGGAAGGCAAAGAGTTGAGTTCAGACAGGGACATCGAAGGTGAGAGCGATGGCATGTTTGAGAAGAAAGGAGGAAATGTCGAGGCTGTTGATTTTGGTAAGGTTTTGTAATGCAATGTCCATTACATCTTATATAGATGCACTGTAGATCTTCAATACATATAGACACGTTCACCACAACGATTGCAAGCTCTCTTTCCAAATGCAAGGATAGATACCCCTCAGCTCGTCAGACCACAGTCAATAATAACGTTCTGTCCGGTCATGCTCCTCGACAAAGCGATTGCCCGTACCTGATCCGCGACATCCTGTCTAACAGTTAGCAACCAACATTCTCTCCGACGTACGCATCGAAAATCCACTTACATCAACCTCGGGCAACCTCTTCAACTTAGTACCATTCTTATGCGCCTCCCTCTTCTGCTCCGAAAACTTGAGTCCCCACTCCGTCAACATCAATCCCGGAGCCACAGAATTGAACCTAATCTTCGGAGCACAAATATTCGCCAAACACTTTGTCAAATGTATACTCGCCGCCTTGGTAACAGCATACGGCAACGAACTCCCACTAGGTTTGACTCCCGCAATACTCGCCGTAGTGATAAAAGCACCCTCAGTAGCATCGAGATGCTCGCGGCATGCATAGGCCAACCACATATGTGCTTTTACATTGTAGAGAAAGCATTTGTCCCAGTCTTCGTCGAAATGCTGTTCGTCAAAGTTCATGAAGTTGGTTAGGCGTGTGTAGCCTGCGTTGGAGATTACGACGTCTAGGCGACCCATGGTGGAAAGGGTTTCTTGGACGAGGGAGTTTATGGCGTCGCGGTTGCCGATGTCTGCTTTTATGGCGTGGAAGCGTGGGGAGGCTGTTGAAGAGACGGTGCTGGGGATGTTGTTGAGTTCTTTAAGGACGTCTTCGGCACGAGAGCTGTTGTTTGCGTAGTTGATTACCTGTGTGGAGATTAGGCTGGGTGATTGTTACAGGTTCTGGGAAGAACCTACTACTCGGAAGTCTGGTGCTAGGACACGGGCAATAGCAGCACCCAAGCCTGCAGTACCAGCTGTGATCAAGGCAACTTTCTGTGCAGCCATAGTGATAGAATTGGTTCCTTCAAGAGGTATTTGTGTGGGGTTGAAGACTGAGGCGTGCAAGGATTCAAGAGAAGGACAGCGCTTATCAGTATACTTGACCGAGGACTCTGGCAAGAAGTGCCGCGGGGTAGCTACTTGTGTTTACCAACCTCTCCACAGTCCCACCTTGATGCTTATGCGGAACAATGCCGCTGGCTAGTATTCCGTGGTAGAGCTGTCTTTCCGCATAGCATGTACAATATCACCGACGGGCGGATGTCCTTCGCACACGGAACACGATCTGGATATCCAAGGATCGAACACAATCCAGTCCCATCTCTCTTGAAGAGGAAGATGTTTGTCAGGCAAGACGAGATATTCTCGGTGAAGCCTCCGGTTGAGTACTCCAAAGCTAAAGCCGAGATCGGGCGGCCCGAGATGACGTAAACGTGGTCGAAGTTTTGTGATATCGAACTCGAGCTCCAAGCAGTGTAGTGTAACCAATTCACAAATCATATACACAATGTCTTCATTCTTCAGATCAGCACCCAGAGCTTTGTCTCGCGCATCAGCATGTCAGCCTCTGGTTGCCCGCGCCAGAGCTGCACCTTTCATGTACCGTGGTCTTGCCACAACCCAGGAACAGCCTCGCATTCGTCTCGGCTCCGTTGCCCCTGACTTCAGTGCAAAGACGACCAATGTATGTTGCTATATTCTCTGCGGTCGAGGACATACACTGACAATCTCAGGGCGACATCAAGTCCTTCCACGAGTGGATTGGTGACAGCTGGGCAATCCTGTTCAGTCACCCGGCCGACTACACGCCCGTGTGCACCACCGAGCTTGGTGCCTTCGCCAAGTTGAAGAACGAGTTCGATGCTCGTGGTGTCAAGATGATTGGCCTGGTGTGTAATCGAAAGCGCTTGGATGTATGGGACAAAGCTGACTGAGGAGCAGAGCGCCAATGACCTTGGCTCGCACGAGGGCTGGATCCAGGACATCAACGAGATCGCAAACACCAACCTCTCCTTCCCTATCATCGCCGACCACGACAGAAAGGTTGCCTTCCTGTACGACATGATCAACCAGGAGGATCTGGACGACGCAGCCAAGAAGAGCATTGCTTTCACAATCCGTTCCGTCTTTGTCATCGACCCCCAGAAGAAGGTCCGCCTGACCATGATGTACCCGGCTAGCACGGGCAGAAACAGCGCCGAGGTTCTTAGAGTTATCGACTCGCTTCAGACAGCCGACAAGAAGGGCATCGCTACACCCATCAACTGGCAGGTCGGTGAGGATGTCATTGTCCCTCCTTCGGTCTCGACGGAGGATGCGAAGAAGAAGTTCAACAACGTCAGGGAGCTCAAGCCTTACCTCCGCTACGCTGAGATCAAGTAAGATTGTTGGTCAATAGACAGATAAACCAACATAGACATAACGAACCAAAATTAGAATCTTAGCATCTTTGCTGGTACCCTGTCGTAGTTCATGACCTACTTCCAGAAGATGCACAGATTGAGTTTAAAAGCTCTTAGCATCCGATCCGTTGCTGCGTGATGGTCGAAGAGCTCTGGTGGTGTCTCGGCGTCCATTCGGCCGGCAGTCTGTGTCCAGCCAACCAGCCTCGGCTCCCCGGATTTCGTTGTGGTTCCCCTCGGGAAAGCTGTTAGAAATGTTGCATGACATGTGAAGAGCCGGCATCATCGGCGCGGTTCATTGGATCCAGACCTTCCATCTTCTTTCTTGCCAGACCTTCTTCTCTCTTCGCTTCACACTCCCTCGAAGGCTCAATCTCTCTCAAGGAGCTCTAACCCCAGCTGTCACTCCCTCAGCTTCTTCACATCCATACCATGTCGAAATCAAGCATACCCAGCGTCAAGGACCTGCCGTCGGCAGAAGAGCTGAAGCAAGATGCCGTCGTCGCAACGAAACAAACATTCGCAAGTCTGCGATCGCTAGTGGCAGGAGGTGCTGGTGGTGTAGCCGCTGTCATTGTCGGCCACCCCTTCGATCTGGTCAAGGTGCGCTTGCAGACCGCTCAAGCCGGTGTCTACAGCGGCGCAATGGATGTTGTGAGGAGGACAGTTGCAAAGGAAGGTCTCGTGAGGGTATGATATGGCTCCATCCTACTATGGATACGGCAACAACTCACAATGCTCTAGGGTCTTTACGCTGGTGTTTCGGCTCCTCTGGTTGGAGTGACTCCAATGTGTGAGTCCAGCCCTCCATATCTTCAATGACACAATTACTGACCTCACGTTATAGTCGCCGTCAGCTTCTGGGTATGATCGAATCCGTCCGAACAAACAAGCCTCGGACGCGACTGACACAAGACAGGGATACGATTTGGGCAAGAAGCTCGTCAGCTCGCTCAGCACAGTAGAAAACAACCAGTTTACGACTGGCCAAATATGCGCTGCTGGTGCCTTTTCCGCCGTTCCCACGACCGCCATCGCAGCTCCCTTCGAGCGTGTCAAGGTTTTGCTGCAGATTCAAGGTCAAAAGACATTGGCTCCTGGCGAGAAGCCCAAGTACGCAGGCGGTGTTGATGTCGTGCGTCAACTCTACAGGGAAGGTGGTATCAGATCTGTCTTCAGAGGAAGTGCCATGACACTGGCCAGAGACGCACCTGGATCAGCAGCATACTTCGCAGCCTACGAAACCGTCAAGCGCGCACTCACACCCAAGAACGCTGACGGTACACCCGGCGAGCTCAGTCTTCTTGCTGTCATGGCTGCTGGTGGTGCCGCTGGTATTGCCATGTGGATTCCCGTCTTCCCCGTTGATACCGTCAAGAGTCGTCTGCAATCGGCAGACGGCAACCCCACCATCTCAGGCACTGTCAAGGAGCTTTACAGAAGAGGAGGTTACAAGGCATTCTTCCCTGGTATCGGTCCCGCAATGGCTCGTGCTGTCCCCGCCAACGCTGCTACTTTCCTCGGCGTGGAACTGGCCCAAAAGGCCATGACCAAGATGTTTGACTAGTAATATAGACTCTCGAACAAGTTCAAATATTCCTCCGTTTCTTCTACGATTGGTGGTTCAGATTGTCCAAATTCTGAAACGATTTTCGCGAGTCAGCGACGCCAAGACGTGGGAGTCTGGAGCGGTTCGCCTTGAACCCCTTGACGATCATATATTTTTGATCCACCCCAAGACTCGAAGGATTGGTTCCGATACTGAGTGTCGGCCTCGGAGGCTCCGTTCATATCCACAGGTTTCACTTCTTATATAATTAATCAAGAACAAGGGACAGTCGAAAGGCCTGGTAGATTGGTGCCATGAGGAGACGCCGCATAGAAATCTCCAGATAAAGTCAAGTTCTTGCCTCCGTTTTTTTCTCTGTGCATCTTTACTTGATTTCAACACATTATCTCTCAATCATGTCTGCCGAAACAATTGTTCTCACCGGAGCCACTGGCTTCTGTGGTTTTGCCATTCTTCAAGAAGCACTCCAATTCGACTACAACATCCGTCTTGTCGTTCGCAGCGAAGCAAAAGTCAACATCATTCGCAACAACCCTTGCTTCAAATCTCTGACCAGAGGAACCCCACGATGCAGTTTCTACGTTGTCCCTGACCTCGGTGTTTCTGGAGCTCTGGACGAAGTGACACAAGGAGCCGACTACATCATCCATGCCGCCTCTCCATTGCCATTCTCAAACCTTGCAATGAGTGCCGAACAGCAGTACAAGGAAATGGTGGAGCCTGCTATCAACAATGCCCTTGTTGCTTTGGAAGCTGCCAAGAAGTCGAACACGGTCAAGAGAGTGGTTGTCACTTCTTCTTGCTCCATCTTTATTAATCCCGCACTGCTTGGTGCACCGGTACTTGAGCCAGTCACTGTCACCGAGGAGACTATCAACGACGAGATTGCAGCCCCATATGCAAATGTATTGGTTGCGTACGTTGCGTCCAAGACTTCTTCGTTCTTGAGAGCCAGACAGTGGATGCAGGACAACAAGCCAAACTTTGACGTCGTCAACATCTGTCCGACATATGTGCAAGGACGCAATGAACTTGCTACTTCACCAACAGACCTGTTGACTACCTCCAATGTTCTGTTCTTGAGAATGGCATTGGGGTTGGCGCCGAAAGATGCGCCTGCTGAGATTGCTTCGGTGGTGCATGTGGAGGATGTGGCTGCTATCCATATCGCTGCTCTCAACAAGGATAAAATCCCTGCTGGAGAGTATCTGTTTGGTCAGGAGGTGGAGTGGAATGATGTCAACAGAATTACCAAGGAGTTGTTCCCTCAGGAAGTTGCACAAGGCATTTTGCCGTGTACAGCAGACATTCCCACAAAAAGTGTGGTGTGCAGCAAGGAGAAGACGGAAAAGACTTTTGGCATCGAGCTCAAGCCCGTGGAAGACATGGTTGAGGACTTGATGGAGCAATTCCTCGAGCTGTCGGGTGTGAAGAGACAAAACGACGATGACGAGTAGAGTTCAGTAAGAACAGTAATATCATAGATTCCTATAGAGCTAAAGCTTTCACAGCTTAGCATCGCCGTTAATAACATCTTTGACCAACTTCAGTCCTTCCTCGGCAAACTTCACCATGTTTCCCACTCTATCGCCTCCCAGTCCTGTCTCTACCTCTCTGGTGAATGTACCCTTCTCGCAGTCAACAGCGAGAGCAACATATCCAGGGGTCCTGTTCCTCGTGTCACCACCAGTAGGCCCAGCAGTGCCAGACTCAGCAATGACATAATCAGCCTTCAACTCTCCCCTAACATGTTTTGCAAGTCCAGCAACGATGTCAGGTGTAGGTCCAGTATAGCCCTTGATGTTTTCATCAGTCCATCCCGCATAGGCGATTCTGGATGGTAGGGTGTAGAGTGTCAAGCCGCCCTTGTAAATCTTGGAGGCGCCGGGAGTGGAGAGGATAGATGAAGAGAGCAGACCTCCAGCAGCAGTCTCGGCAATGGCGATGGTCTCGTTGCGTTCGCGGAGGAGCGAGGTTACTTCATCTAGGATGTTACGGAGCGAAGGTGGAGGGAAGTGGGTTGATGCGTCTGAGGAGGAGCTCATTCTGGCGATTGTTCTGAGGTGGTTGGAATTGAAGCTTTGAAAGTGCGACAGAGTTCTTCTTGACAGTAGCTGGAACATCTAAGTGGAATTGGTTTGGTTGCTGGATGCTATAAGACTGAGGTCACTCGGGTGTTTGTAAGCAAGACGTCAGTGACGTGTGTGAGCATAACGCTGCGTGAATCAATCATGAACACTACATCTACCTACTCAGTAACAAGAGCCTGGTGAATTGATAGCTATAGTAATACAAGTCATTCGATTCAAATAGATAGTTCCTGGAAAGAAATAATCAGAATCTTGATGTAAATGTCCGAGTGAACGAGAAACAAATGGAAGGGCGGATTTCGTCATGACGGAGCTCCACACTTTCACAAGACAAAGACACCAAACACCTACCACTTTCTGCCTGCGTTGACAAGACCAAGACCACCACAATCATGGTATGTCGCCCGTTGCTCACGCAGCGTGACAGCTACTAACATCACTCTAGTATCGCAACGACCCTCTCGCCATGTACAACCAGGCGATGCTGTCGCGAGGCGGACGCCCTCGCCGCTTCGACGAGTACTACCGCTGCTACCCAGTCCTCATGAAGACCGACCGTCAAGATGTCATCCACGGCGGTAAAGTCTACCTACCCGCCTCGGCCCTGGACAAGCTCACTCAGCTGCACATCACCTACCCCATGCTCTTCGAACTCATCAACGGCGCAAAGCAAACAAAGACACACGCCGGCGTCCTCGAATTCACCGCCGAAGAAGGCAAGATCTACCTGCCCAACTGGATCATGCGCTCGTTGCTTCTCGACCCTGGCGATCTCCTGCAAATCAAGTCGACTGATTTGCCTTCTGGTTCATTCATCAAACTGCAACCGCAAAGTCCTGCTTTCCTCGACATCTCCGATCCCAAAGCCGTGCTGGAGAATGTGTTTCGCAGCTACTCCTGCCTCACGAAAGGCGACATCTTCTCCTTCAACTACGTCGATCAAATCCACGAAGTCGCCGTGTTGGAAGTAAAACCAGACAAGGAGTCCCACTCCATCAGTGTCCAAGAAACAGATCTGAGCGTCGACTTTGCCGCTCCAGTGGGTTACGTAGAACCAGAGCGCAACAGCGGCACCTCTACACCTGCTCAAGTTAAAGCCATGGGCGGCGCACTGCACACTCAAGGCACCATGGCCCAAGCCATCAACTACGACGTCATTGCCCCGTCAGCCACAGACGCAGCAACCGGCCACGCAGCAGCTGCTTCCCACTTCATCTCTCAAGGCCATCGTTTGGTTGCAAAGAAAGGCAGTAAAACTGCAACACCCTCATCAACTGGCACATCTACTCCTGCAGAAACAGTGGGTATTCCCGGTATGGCTAAACCTGCAGCTCGCAGAAATGGTCCTCAGCCTTTGCGTTTGGAGCCAAACAAGTTGTTCTTTGGTTATGAGGTTAAGCCCAAGCCCGCAAAGAAGGATGAAGCTCAGGAGGAACAGCAGAAGAAGCAACACTTCTTCTCAGGAGAGGGCCAGACTCTAAGGAAGAAGAAGTAAGCCTCTGACAATCTGAGGCAAGGGTTTGATGACTGTTGCGTTTTTCAAATGGCGTTTACTTGACGGATGGCGTTCACAATGGCAGCAACGATGCATCGCTGCATGGGCTCAGGGAGGTCTCTGTAACTGCATTTCTTTGGCGTTTCGTCCTATTTTTATTCTCCATCATCAGCTAGCTTGCACGATCCAAATCATATTGAGCATCTCAAGTTGTGAAAACTTCTTACTATCTCTCTCGTTATTTTCCGATCTACGTGACCATCTTCCAGCTGACAAGATTCCGTGACTCTACACTAGTTTTGTATATGGCCAGGGTGATACCACTGACTGACATTTTAGATCGTTCTCTGTCATTTCTTCATTGACGGTGGCTCAAGGGCTCTGGAGTGTGTATATCTATATGGCATCAAACCATCTATCCATTATTTAATGGTGATTTGTTACATTTGGCAACCATAACAGAGTTTCGCTGAAGCGATATCAAAATTTCAACCTGACGTTCCATCTCACCAAAACTTTACACTTGCAACACATTTTGAAATGGCATCACACTACAGGATTCGATGAATGAGATTCACATTTCCAGCCACCACGAAGATGTGAGAGGCGCTTCGATCAATCGCATCGTTGCTCATAGTGGGCATTCACCAATAAAAGGTTCGAAGAACGCAAAAAGAGACCGTAGACAAATAAAAAGAGGAACAAGAAAATATTGACTACTCAGCTTCTATTACTAGCTGGTCGAATCTAATCGAGTAGAGATGCGAAAGAAAATGGAGATGATGACCAGACTCCCTCCCTGAAGAGCCTCCGCCGAAATAAAAACAAGAACGCCCTCGGATCGCAAAAGCCTTCTAGCCACGTGTTGCACCGTAATCTCAAACGCATCAACCCGTTTTCCGCTTCTTGCTAGGTGTTTCCTCATCATCGCCTGCTTTCGTCACGTCCGGCGGACTCGTGCCTGCAGAACTGACGCTGCCCACTACTCTGCCACCACGGTCGTCAATGCCCAAGCTCCCATCATTGGTTCCTGGTGCCCCACCATCGCCAAACAGGTCGTCTGTATCTTGCAAGCCGTTCGTTTGTGCGTAGCCCCAATCGAAGTTCAGATCATCGTTAATGCCCTGCGTTTGCGAAGCGGTGGCTGGATATGTAGATTGCTGAGGAGCAGAAGTTCCATCGAAAGTGCCAAAGTATCCGTCGTCTGTTTCGTTGAGGAAGGTGCCTAAGTCAAAATCGCCAGGGTTGCCTAGCTCTTCAAAGTTGTTGGCGTTGATACCCGGGATGGCACCTGTTGGAGAGAGGGGCTGCAGGCGTCCTGCCAGATCTGCGACCTTGGAGTCCTGCTCTTGCTGCATCTTGGCCAGCACCTCGAGTTGGGCGTTGTTTTGGCGAAGAGCCTCAAGCGAAGGCATTGTTGGTGGATTTGGCATCATGAGAGCGTTGTTGGCACCAGGTTGAGCAGCCGTGGCGCCCGCGCCTGTGGCTCCTGACGCTGCGATCATCGAGAGCATCTCATCGCGCTCTTGCGGGGTCAATGTGCTATTACTGTTGACCGCCTGCAAGTGATCGAGTGCACTGTTGATGTCAAAGTTTGCAGCAGCACCGCCATTGTTGGGCGAGTTGCTGGCATTCACGTTGTGAATGAGATTCATTACGTCGTCATTTTCTGGATATTGGTTCACGAAATCGGGTGTAGGTGCATCGTCCTTGATGACAGGAGTCACCGAGGCTCTTTGTGGTTGTTGCGGTTGGTGAGGTCGGGGTTGAGGAGGGCGAGGTCCGTATTGTTGCGCAGGACCAGGACTAGTGGACGAGCGGACGGAGGGACTGGCGTTGGAGAAAGGAGAGGCAGAAAGGGTCTGCGCGCCAGGGGCAGGTAGGAGCAACGGGCGTTTTTGATAGCGTTGCAATTGTTGGTTGCTTGTGTTGTTGGCGTTGCCTTCATTCATGTCGCCGTCGCCCATATCGAAGACACTACCTTGTTGCTGGGCCTGTTGTGGAATGGAAGCACTGCTGAGAAAGCTGGCCAGGTTAGGAGGACCGGAATGTCCATCCAAGCTGCGGTTGTAAAAGGTAGCCAGGAAGGTGAGAATGGCGTTTATCGAGTTCTCATGCCGGTCATGAAGAGCCTGGAAAGCAGTTGCTTGGCGATAGAATTGCTCGTTTTGATCTTTCAGAGATGTGATCATCTTGGATATGACACTCTGCTGACGTTTCAGGTTCTGTAACTCTGTACGGAAAGTGCCCATATCCTGCCGCGGGATGGTTGTCATGAGAGCTGCAGCTCCATCGCCGGCTTCTGGTGAATGTTTTTGCTCATCATCACTATCGCCTGGCTCGCGCTTCTCTTGGTCTCGTTTCCTCTTGGAGCCCGAGGATTTGGCGGCAGGTTTTTGGATGAGCCACAACAGATCAGGTCGGCCTCTTTTGAAGTATTCGTGCCAGTAGACGCTGGGGTCCTTGACTTTCTTCTCGGCCGCCTTCATAGAGTTGGCGTTGAGACCCACTTTCTTGTGGAAGCCGTACATGTTAAGTTGTCGGACAAATGAAGCATAGTTGTTGTGTTTGAAGAGCTCGGGAATCAGGGTACGTGCGAATTCATCCTCATCGAGAACAATGAACGAGTTGCCATCGTCTGACCAGCGAATGAGCTCAGTATTGTTAGACGAGTCGAGAAAGCTGCACGTGTGTTAGCAGAGGCTTCTTTCTGGTAGGGTGTTTGTCAAACGTACCTGCTCAACTTTTGTACGAATGGTGGAATCTGTTTCCGCTTGGCTTGGGCGTCCTTTTTCGCGATGGCAGCCTTCTGGTCCAAGTCGTGTTCTTCTTCATGCTCCATGTCCTCCCATACGCGATCAGGCTGATTGGCGAAATTACTCCATTGGTTCCTTTGAGGTGTGCGAGCGACCTGCTGGTTGGTGTTCCTGCGTACGAGCTGATTCGAAGGAGGGACAACAGGTTGGTTGTAAGTGGGCGCCTGACTCGTCGGGATTTGCGGAGGGAAGAAGTTGGCAGCCGGGTTTGTGTTGTTGATCGAGGTATCGTAGGGCGGAAAGTCGGGAAAGGTGTTGGGTGCGTCGTTCGAGAGAGGGTTTCGGTATTGTGGCAGAGGATCGTTGAGGCCGAAGGAAGCGTCTTGGACCTGCTGTGGGTACGGGTATGTCGCGTCCTGGGCACTGCCGTCGGCCGCACGCTTGCGGGAACGTGCTTGGGCCTGCATCTTGTCGTTTGTATGGCTGAGACGAGTCGTGGCTGGTCGCGGGTAGACGCTGCCTGGTTGCGCTTCGAGATGGCTGGCGCGGGAAAGTGATAGCGACACGATTGAAATAGGCCGGGAGCGCAGGAGTCTGGTCAAGCACGAATGAAATGCCTATCACCTTTCCGAGCCAGTTGGCATTGTCGTATGAAGAGGATAGTCTTGCTGTCAGGTCAGATCAGGCCTCAGACCAGGGCCGAATGTGAAGACGCGATGAGTCTTTTGTCCCGGTCTAGCAAGTTCCGTGTGTCTCTGCGCGCGAATGGAGTTGTGTGTGTCTCAGTGCGCGACGAGTTGTGTGTATAGACGCAGATTTCCGAGACAGTGTATAGTCCACGTGGATGATTCTAAGTGCAATGGGCCGAAAACTCTTTCTCGTCGTCGCTCTTTCCTTTCGGTCATGCTATGCGATTTTCTGACAGCGGGCAGGCACGCACGTCACAAGGTCCAAGCTTTCTCGATTCTCAGGCACCCAAGAGACCCTCTTCCGTTTCCTGCCGCCGAGTTCACCTTCCTTTCGATCACCGGGCCCAATCGTGGAAACGCACGATTCGAGTACTCGTTTCTATCTTCTGTGTGCGCTGTGTAAATACGTCTACGTTGCTTTTACCAGCTTCTGATCTTCACATGCTTCCTTGACCAGCGGCGTGTGCTCCGACACCCATCGTTCTTTCTTTAGTACTTAGCTTTGGATTTCAGAACACACAATGTACGACCGTCAGTCTGATGACAGACCTCGATTCTAGCCGTCAAGTCGTTTAACGTGTCAACAACGAATGGGTCTGTCAAGACACATGTATGAGCGAGATTGTCCAGATACGGAAGTCGCAGCTCTTTGACCGGCGGAAAGAATACCCGAGAGGACCCTGCTGCCTTTGTCAACCTCGTCTCGTCTCGGTCTTGTTATATGAAAGTTGGTTGTTTTTATCGAGATTTTGTATGTACAGTGATATGCCACCATCGGTCCTTGTCGATTCAGGAATACGTGTTCAATTGGTAATCTCGTTCTCCCAACCATCGCTTGTCCACGCAAGCCTATCTTCTAGAATATTCTACGGACTGATATCCAGCTATATACTTACAACTCCATACGATGGTGATGTCCAGTAATTAGTTCCCAACCAATTCATTGCTAGGCAAGCAATTCTTGTCCCTTCTAGGGGTAGTTAGAAATATAACAAGATGGGAACAGAACAAGATCCAAAGCAGTATGTCTGTTATATTGATGAATATTTTCTACTAGACAAGGATGCGGCAGGTTTAGGACCCATTATCAGGGACACTCATTAGCTGCTTAAGAAAACGGATGTCAAGTATAACATGCTTTTGACGCTCCTCTTACAGCCTTTTGATCTTTTCACCACCATAATGTTGGAAGTGCACCCTCAGAGAGAAGTTTGTCACTCCTTCTTACCAGCCTTCTCAGCCTTTGTACCAATCGGTCTAACCAAACACCACATCACCCACAAAAATCCAAGCAACACAGCCACCCCAGTACCCATTTCCACAAACTTAGTTTTAGTCTCATCCAACACAGGTATCTCAAGCGTCTCCATCAACGTCTTCGTCTCAGCCGAAGCACCAATATGGTGGAAAAGAGTCTTGGGTCCGAAAAGACCATCAAACCCAATGTTTGTGCGATCGAAGGGGTTCACAGCCATCTTTAGTCCATCCTCGGCTTCACAAGCCCAAAAGACTGCTGGCCAAGGTATGTGGGAAGCGTGTGTGCCATATGTGGAGGGAGGCATATAGCGTGTGTGCAATGGGACTGTCACGGTCCAGGTTTCGTTGTTTATGGAAGGTGCTTCGGGGTGTGCGAGTTCGAGAAGTGCTGCAGAGCCCCATTGTGGCGTTGTCCAGACGGGGGCTTCAAGGTCGGTGGCACCGCTCAAGCTACGCAGGGCGACCAGGTTCTGTGAAGCGAGGAACAGAGGATCAGAGAGCTGGTAGCGATCGATAAAGACGGAGGATGGCAGCGTAAGATAAGCGTGCAGCGCACAAGACTCGTCGGGCTGTATCAAAGCATTGCTAGGGAACTTGAGCTCCAGAGTAGGATGTAGTCCAGTAGGCTGACGGAACGACGTCTCGAAGGCCAGATCCTCAGACTGCTTCGACGCAGCATGATGTCTTGATGGGAAGGAGAACATAGTCGCGCTAGGTTTTGTGTCCTCACCAACTACAGTCAGCAGCCCACTCAGCGAAATCTCTCCCTCCTCGGTAGGCTTCTCAACATTCAAGATACCGACTTCCAGAGCGTCCGAAGAAGGCTGAAGACGCAGAGTCTCGTCCCAAACACCTTGACTGCCATCAGCTGCAACAGCCCAATCCCAGTAGGCACTGATGCGAAGTGCGTGAGAGATCGTGTCGTAGTCGAGATCCAAAGAGCTGGCTTGAGCAAGAGACGTGATTTGAGCATGGCAAGCTGTATCCGATGGTTCACAAACTGTTGAGGAAAGGTAGCCGATGAACCTCGTTAGACGTGCCAGAGGCTTGTAGTACTGGTACTTTGCGGACATGGCGAAGCGTTCGGACAATATCTGTGGAGTTGAGAATGACTTTGGTAGAGGTTAGTTTTGTTACAGTATAGATCAACGATGGAGGCAGTGATACCTTCAAGGATGAACATTCGACAGCTTCACCAAAAACTTTGCCCAAAAGCGGACACAGCGTATCTCTATCTCGTTCAGTATGACATCAGAAGTGATAGTTGTCAGACATACGCGGATGCATTTTCTCCAGGAGTGTAGAAAACGTGGAAGCCAGATGGTACTCTCGACGAGAAAGGTGTTACGGCATCATAATTCCATTCAGCAGACCAGCGAATATGAATCTCATGACTTTGGTCGAGAACCTCAACAACCTTGAGAATAGTTGTCAGCCTTTCGAATTTCAGATATGCTTCAAGCAGGGGACATCTCCATACTTCTTTTGGCAGTTCTCTTGTGCCCAGTGTAAGTCTCCATTCTTTGGCGGCCTTAAGTCCTGGTAATTTTATAGAGTCGCTAGTAACATCAAGTGTTGCAGGATCAACGCCGCCAGCCTCGTGCAACAAATATGTAATTCTTTGCTTCATTGTTTATTGAAGACAAGGCCAGTTTCGCGACTTGTAGTCTGGCTTTAGCAGCGATAAGCGACTGCACGCGACTGGCAAGCATCAGAGCGTGCTGTTGTTTGTTATCCATGCTTCCATTTACGCACAGCCAGGCAACCACTTCAGCTTTTGTGCTCCAGCCACTATTTCGAAACGGCACTGCCACGGTGTCCTCGCCACTCTTGAACAACAAGAAAACTGATACAAAAAACTACAAGAGATAAAGGAGAAGCTACCTTCATTCTCTGGATACCGACTTCTTGCCATCAAACCACCAAACTACGTCGCCACAATGCGGTTGTCCGCTCTACTACTGGCCCTCCTCTCAGGCCTAAACCTAACCCACGCCCTCCGCAAACCCTCCGACAGCGTCCTCCTCTCCAAAATCTCCAGTCTGACTCTCCGCGCCGGCCAAAAAACCAGCGCTCGTCGCAGTTCCCCAATCCCACAGTTACAATGCACAGGTGGCAATGCGCGGGGTCTCTACGATGTAGATGTCATGCGCTGCACCAATGCTGGCTCTGACTACGATGACGACAATGTTCAATGGACTTGCAAGGCTTCTCTGCCTGCTGACTTTAAGTTGGGCAGTACGGATGTTTCGTGTGAGGGTTATGATTCTCCGGAGGATCCGTATGTGTTGAAGGGGAGTTGTGGGGTGAGCTATAGGCTTGTGCTTACTGAGGAGGGAGAGAGGAAGTACGGTCACAGAGTCGATGATGATGGGAGGAGTGGACCGTCTTCGACTGGTGAGAAGCTCATCTTCTGGGCTTTCTTCACATGTAAGTTTTCATGTTTTCTATCTCAAGCTTCACGGACTAACAAATATCACAGTTGTTGCGGGCATGATCGTCTATGGAATCTGGGATTCATGCGTCAGAGGAAACAACAGACGCCCTCCTCACGCAGGTCAAGGTTATGGAGGTGGCTGGGGCGGTGATGATAACAACGATGGTAAGAGAAGCTTCTTAAGCAAAGCCATATGCAAGAGGCTAACAGAAAACAGATGATGCACCACCTCCTTACACGCCATACGGCAAGTCAAGCTCAGGTCGCAACTACGGCACACAGAATGGACAAGGTTGGAGACCTGGTTTCTGGACTGGCACTGGCGCGGGAGCTGCTGCTGGCGCTGCTGCAGGATACATGGCTGGAAACAGAGTAAATGGCTCACGCAGTAATTCTAACAGATCGAACAGCGGAGGTTGGGGTGGCAGCACGGGCTCAAGCTCTCCTGCACCATCTTCGTCAAGATACGAAAGCACTGGGTTCGGCTCTAGCAGCCGCAGATAAATCACCCTCAAAGGGCTTCTTGTAAATAAATATCCATACTAGTGCTACTTCTCCATCAACCGATCACTTAAACTGGATAACCGGGAAGTATCTCGGTCCCGCAAAGCCAGTAGCCATGACAGTTTGTATATCGATGTTCTTGTTGACATATGGTGTTTGTAACTTCAACAAAATATGTGTTCCAGATCTAGCCAAACAATTAGCAGTGCAAGGAAAAGCTCGATCTTAGGCACGTACACTGGAGGATCGAATTTGATCGCTATCCGATGCCTATTGTCCTTGATCTTGAACCTCGCTCTCGCAACAGTGTCGCTCTTGTGTCGATCAGGTTCCGGGCTTAGATGGGCTGCTTCGGATCGCTCCATGGTTATATGTGGCTGTCGCATACGCATGCGCGCATAGTTCGTTCGGTATCTCGACTCCCAGATATCCTCATCGTCGTACTCGCGTAAATTTCGTTCCCTGCGCCTTCTGTCTGCGAGCACGTCTGGCCTGGTGGGATCCTCGGGCCAGGTAATTTCCTCATCGCTCAAAACAACAATACGGCCATCCGGAGATTCTCTCGAATCAGGATCATCACAATTTCGACTATCCATGTCATTCCTGTTAGCGACCTGTCGACCTGAGTCCATGGGAGGCCATGATGTATCTCGCGTTGTAGGTATAGAGTTCCACACATCATCGGCATCATCCTCGTCCTGGGACTGATCGTCTGCTGGAGAGTCGATGGGCGAGAAGAAGCCAGCACCTCTGCGCGTTCCAATAGCACGGGCTACCTCAGGATCGTGGATGCTCTCCAGCAGACTGAGACGCACAGGATCGTGGGTACGGCGTGGTGGCGGGCTCCTCGGTGGGTTCAGGTAATGAGTGGAGCTGTTGATATATGGCTGAAGGTCATCGCGACTCATACCAACATAGACCAGACCCTCCTTTACCCTGCTATATATTAGCAGGAGTTACAGAGAGACATGGACATGATCATCTCACGGGGCAGTGAAGCCATTCTCAGGCGCGATGATGTACAGCTTTTCCAGACAAAACGTCGAGTCATCATGATGGCGCAAGACAATGTTGCACTTGGAAGCGCGAGAGCAGTAGACACTCTTGTCGTGCTTGAGAAGATTCTCGGGTCCAAAGTCGATACCGCTGAGCTCTTCGTTGTGGACTTCACCATCGCAGCTTTCGAGTTCGAGCTTCAGTCTGCCAGGCTCGACCTGACCGTAGCGGCCGTACTTGTAGTTTGACTCGTGGGTCAACTTTCTTCTCTTGACGTTCCACTGCCTGGGCTCATCAAGGTCGGATGAGGGCTGATCGATAGCGGAACGGGTAAAGCGTGGAGGAGACTGTTCGGTGGGATCCCTGTAGCGTCGGCGTCGCAGTCGCGAAGGGGGAGGGGCCCATCTGGCGTTGCGCTCGGCCTCTTCAGACTCCCTTCTCAGCTCGTTACTTCTTTGGACAACGCGACGAAGCCTGTCCATCCTTGTGGGAGCGGTCTGGGGAGCAGCATCATCAGGGTTCGAGTTGGAGTTGGTAGCGGAGGGATAGTCATAGTCATGCGGCTGCGCGTCCCAGTCAGCTATACGGAATCGCTACCGCCAAAGGTCATGCGATCATACAGCAAATGGAGCCCAGGACCTTCGCTCTGACATGGTTGCGCTTGTTCGTGTCTCTTGTCCGGATGCGGGGTCTTGGTCGTCTCTGCCTGCAAGGGTCTTCTGCGCAAGTTGACGCAGTTCGGTCCGGAGGCGTCCTAGGGCTATTGTAGACGCGAAGTTATCGAGTCAGTGATGAAGAGACAGCCGTTATTATGTCTCGACTGGAGTGTCTGCGTTGGATACGGAGTAATAGTCGACGAGTGTGGACTGCACCGCAGGTGGACGTGGCTTGTGCGTGCGCCGAGCGGCGGCGAACCCCAAACCGGGATCGACTCCCAAGCCCTACCGGCTCTACCCGCCTGCATTGACTTTCGGTAGAGCCGCCGTTTATCATCTGTGCGCCAACTTCTCGGTGTCTCGATGACTCTCCTTACAACTTGCCAGCCATCTGGGCCGTGTTGGGTCAACTCTTTATCAGCCAAGTGATTGACCGGTTTCGGCATACCCTTGCTCTCGTCCGTAAACCCTAGCTTTTATCCGGGTCGGTCTCACCTACTACAGATCTGGTTTCCAGGGCTTGTGGTTTTTCTTCTCCCTAGACATCTATCTCAGGAGCCAACCTGTGTATCATAGTCATCTGGCTCATCATGACTTGCTTTATCGGCACCCATACTGGCATTAGGGGTTGTCCTGGAGAACAGCTATCATACTCCGTAGTTCACGCTCACCCCAAACAGTCTGCTAAAGTATAAAAAGCCACCTATGGGTCGGCTTCTCCGTTTTCGAAACCCGCCAGCGGCAATGAAGACTGCCGACTGGAGGATCTATCAGCCCTTCAGGAACCGTTCACGTTATTGCTTTGCAATCTTTGGTAGACCCGCGGGCACTGCGGTACCGTCCTACTGAAACTGTCGATTGTGGAGGTTGATTGTCTAGCATCTTATTTATACTCTCACCAACTCAAATTCGACTTTGAGAGAGCTGGGATATATGAGCTCTTGCCCAGCCAGGTAGGCTTCACGCTCAAACTTCTCGGGACAGTCTCAACTCAATCTCTGCCATGGATCATACTCATGAAATCACCGAAGTGCCCGAGGCGGCAAGAGTCATCACTATGGCTCTTTCTATGATTACGATCAGTGTACTTGCCATTTGCCTAAGTAAGACTGCTCAAGATCGCCGCGTTCGAGCCATGTCTGACTGTTCAGCTCGCCGTATCCAGATGATCAAAAATTGGAAATCACTCCCTCTAACGAATATCCGTAAGACCAAGACGATATGTTGCTTCCAGTTGTTACAGACTTCTAACCATCTCCAAGTAATCATTGCGATATATGTCGACTCATTCCTCTTCATTTTCTGTACAGCGGTGCTGTCTAAAGCATATTCCTTAAACCAATCGGCTGGTATATGCGATGGGGCCATTTTATTGTGTCTTCTGTCATATATGAGTACCAAGATCGTAAGCCATCAAGCGTACCTGATTATACCATCTCTGACCCATCGGTAGATGATCTATTATTTCTTGGTCGAGAAAGTCCACATCATCAGAACTGCAAACTCTTCAAGGTTCAAGAGCAAGTTATGGCTATTCAACTTCTTCGGCGTCATCTGTAAGTATACCAAGCGTCCACGCAAATCGTAACGTCTAATTCCATTTCTAGGCCCTTACGTTGTCTTGGTCGTCTTGAACTTCGTCTTGTAAGTCTCAGTGTGGCTCGGAAACTGCCAGCAAGCTAACGTTTATACAGCCGTATCGCATATATCAACGAGAAGGGCGTCTGCGTCATTGGAATGAAGAGGCGTGCTCTTGTACCGCTGATCACATTCGACATCGTACTTAATGTGTACCTGACATCTCTATTCCTACACCCTCTTCGACGTAAGTAAAGCAGGATCAAGGATAACTACTTAACCCTGGCTAATTCAAAACCACAGAATGCTATTCGTTCAAGCAAGGAACAAAATCTTCGATGCGAACCTTGGTCGTTCGAACTTTTGTAGGATCTTGCGCTACACTTCTCATGAGCGTCGTCAACTTGTCGGTCCTTACGATCCTTGATGGAGAGCCTGGATACATCTGCTTGTGCTTGTGCAATCTCGACAGTAAGTCATGGAACCGGTGCAGAAGATCCAGCTGCTAACCGCTTAACAGTCCTTTTCACTGTTTGCGTGTTACATTGGGCAACAGCGATTGACCGTCAAGACCGAACCACAACTTCAGGGTCGTTAAGACCCAATTACATCTCTGAATCCAGGGGTGCATCGAACAGCACACACGACAGCAAGGCAGACAACTATTTGGAGTTGGACGAGAGATATGTCGCCAAGCTGACGACCTACATCGAGGCCAATGGGGAGGAGACTCCTGATTCGAATGCGCGGAATTCACGTGTGATTGAGGTCAAGACTCAGCATGTGCGCGAGGTGGCGATGGAGCCTTACGATATCGAGAGTGGCAATTGTAGGGAAAGCCAGGAGAACATAGTGAAGCCTACCAGTCTCTAGGCCGGCCGGTCACGGAGGGTTGGCTCATTCGTAAGACACGACCATTTACCGCAAGATACCACCACAACTCCGCTATCGCAAGACACGACGTCGCACTCTACCAGCTATCTTGCTGCAGCTGAAGAATCAAACGGAGCCTACTCCAAGGGGTCGAGAACAAAGAAATTGGAGCAACCCCAAATCATGCTTATGTGATACTTGCTTGCTGCGACCGACTCCCCGAGGGACAAGACGTGGCTACAATGTCATCCGCTTCTAACATTTGAAATGGCGCGTACATACAAACACGAGGTCTATTGAAAACAACAAACCCCGGGGCTTGTTTGTCTTGGACTGGATGCCTGGCAACGCAAGATGCAGGAGACTATGACGACCGCAGCACGAGCTTTCCGAGATTGCGGCAGCCCAGATTCTAAACTCAGCCGCAGATATGCATCTTCAGCATCTGGAGAAAACGTGAGCGAAGAGAGGGGGGGGATCCCTTGAGAACAATGGAAAAGAGACACAAACAGATTCTAGATGGATGATTCATCGAGTAGGAAGTGGTGGCCGTGTGCGTCTTTTATCGGCTGGCGTTGCGCATAAACGGTGGAGGTCTTGGGGTTTCTGCATCTTTGGGTAAGTTGGAAGGAACGACCGAACTAGCGGGTCGCTAGAGTTAGCGAGTGCGAAGATGATTGGACATGGACGAATTCATGAATAGCGACGCCGTACGACACTCGGCAGGATGCAGCATTGCAGTAGTCTGAAGACGCACGATCAGGGCGAAGACCATGACGGACCGATGAGGTTTGCCTTGTAAAATGTCATGTCTCGTTATTAGAAATGGCATACGAACGGGAAAAAAGAAAGTATAGGGCCATACACGAGCCCGCCAGTGACACATGTGCGTGGTGATTGGCCGGAAGGGAATGGCTGGGGTCGCGTCTGATTCTCTCACAACTTTTGCGCTCTGGTCTGTGCGGTCATCGTCGTCGTCCTTGAACCACGCATCGTCCTCGACCCTCCCTTTTCACTTACTACCCTCGAGGCCTTGTGACTTTCCGTCATCTTCACCGCTTCCTGCATTGGTTCTGATTGAATCAGCATAACTATCCTCTGGACCATCCAATCGACCGCTTGTGCGCCCTTTACCCGCTGTCGATATCACATTACGACTTGACCCGAGGCTGGTGATCGTCCAACAAACGACCTTCAGCCGCTATCTCTCGCGTATTACACATACCCTTCAGGCTCCTCTCGCTGCGGCGCTTCCATTCTGGCTACCACCAAGTTGGCGGGCTCTCGCCTTTTCCTGTCCCCCAGCCTCCCTCTTCAGGGCCCCAAGATTTGGGTCTGCGGAGGCGACAAGAAGCCACCATAACTGGTCCACGGCATACCTACCTCATCATCGACTAATACAACATCCAATAATTCCCACTCCTGCCCTCTTCAAGACGGGGTAGAGACTGGAAGGCGAATCAACATCCACGGCTAAGTGTAGGGCTGACCCCTGCGCGAGGCCGCTGTCAAGTTGAACATCTCTCAAAGGTGAGCGCGCGCGCGCCGCTCACTCGTCTGCCTATAAGCGCATAGACTGGAAGGGACAGCATACAAGAATATACTTATAGAAAATCCATTGGACACCCAAAAATAATCAAAATGGCCGAGTCTCCCAGATCCGAGAGGTCGCAGACCAGGTTCAGCACTCCCGTGTCTGACCTAGACGACCACCGCCACCAGCAGGAATCGCTCCCACGCGCACACGGTCAAGGCTCTCGAAGAGGAACTCTGGCTAGTATCGCCGGTAGCCCTCATCTCGCAGCCCTGGCTGCTGTTCAACAAATTGAACTCGGACCCGGAATGATTGCTCGCGACTTTGAGAATGCTATCGTCGACGAGGATGATGATAGCATTCGCTCAGTACACGAGACTCCCAAATGGCGACGCAATTCCATCGGCCAGAATGTAGGAAGACAGAAAACCATTCGCCTACCCCCACCAGCCTTGGAGGCAAAGTCCAGGAGCCGTGAATCTTCTAGCTCGAGATCGACCTCTCCGCCAAACTCGGTTGATGCCTTCGCCAACCCCCAGAGACGTCGTCGCGGCGACACTATCGGTAGCGATGCTCCTCCTTTCGTCAACCCTCACCTTACCAGGACCATCTCTGGTGCCTCGAAGCATCGCCGATCGACCTATGACGATAACAAATCGACTCACACTGCTCAATCACGCCACAGTTCTGTCGAAGACGATGTTTGCTTTCCTGCTGAGCGCGATCAAAGCAAGACCTACTTGATTGACTTTGAGGAACTCGAGGAGTTTGTTGCAGAGTCTCACGAGAAAACTCCCGTCTCTCACCCGTTCCAACCACCTTTCAACAAGCAGACTCACAGCGAGCCCAAGGTGTTCCATGATCTCCGCGCTTCCAAGACAAATGCAAGCGACAGCGACGTTGTGGACGAGAAGCAGGTTCCGGACCATGTCAAGAAGACAGACGTGCCCGAGATTGAGCTCGAGCGCGTTGCATCATACACCGAGTACTTCAACAGGTTCACCTTCTTCTCCTCTGAGATTGATGAGACTATTCACGCACCTGAGTTGGGTGGTCTCCTCATGCCTGGCGAATCATTCAGAGACCTGTTCGAACTTGGTCCTGATGGCGGTGTCTGGTGGCTCGATATGCTCAACCCTTCGGAGGAAGAGGTCACAGCCATCTGCAAAGCATTCGGAGTCCATCCGTTGACTCGTGAGGATATTGCCACACAAGAAACGCGCGAGAAGGTCGAGCTTTTCAAATCCTACTACTTTGTCTGTTTCCGTTCGTTCTACCAGGAGAACAAGGACAGCGAAGACTTTATGGAGCCTATCAACGTGTACACTGTCGTCTTCCGTGAAGGGTTGTTGACTTTCACCTTCTGCAACAATCCTCACGCCGCTAATGTCCGCAAGCGTATCGGTCGTCTTCGTGACTACGTCAACCTCAGTGCCGACTGGATTTGCTACGCCTTGATCGATGACATTGTCGATGGTTTCGGACCTGTCCTGCGCGACGTCGAACACGAGGCTGATGCTATCGAGGACAGCGTCTTCACTGCGCGCTTCGAGGATTCGCGCGCTATTCTGCGACAGATTGGTGTCTGCCGAAGGAAGGTCATGTCTCTGCTGCGCTTGCTCGGCGGCAAGGCAGATGTCATCAAGGGCTTTGCTAAACGCTGCAACGAGCAGTACAGCATGGCACCTCGTGGTGACGTCGGCCTGTACCTCTCTGACGTTCAAGATCACGTTGTCACCATGATGAGCAACTTGTCGCATTTCGAAAAGATTCTGTCGCGCAGTCATTCAAACTACCTCGCTCAAATCTCGGTCGACAACATTGCTCAGGGCAACAAAGCCAACTCTCTGCTTTCCAGAGTCACTGTCCTGGCTACCATTTTGGTTCCACTCAACTTAGTTACTGGCCTTTTTGGTATGAACGTTCGCGTGCCTGGTATGGATGGCAACAACCTTGCTTGGTGGTTTGGCATCGTCGCATTCATGGTCATTTTCGTCGCGGCATGTCTCCTTACTGCCTGGAAGATTGGTCTGCTCGAGGACGTTGTCCCCGAGCGTGAGGAAGAGTTGTAAACTTTTCGCATGGTGTTGTTTCATGGCATATGTTTGCTGCCGATAGATCATTGCCTTTTCCCTTTTTTCGCATTGCCGCTTTTTCGCTTTTGTTCATACAGCAACAGTCTCCCTTTTTGGATTTGGTCTATTCTTTCCGCATCGCAACCACACTCCGGCATTTCGTCTTTGCTTACAGCGAGGTAGTTGGAAGGTACATTGGTAGCTCGGGTTTTCTTGGGTTCCTTCTGGGTCTTGCCTTTTCGCTTGCATATCTCTCTTATTACTTTGTCGGTCTGCTCTTGTACGTAATCACTTTGGGTATCAACTGTCAATTCATTGTTTCAAGAAGAAAACACTTGTATTCCGTTTATCCTTCTGCAGAATGAAGAACATGAGATCAAGTCATGAGCTAGACAGACAAGCAAATTTTGGAAAACCCTTCTCGACTCCGCAGCCAACCTCGATCCCTCTTTCCTTCGAGCGAAGCCTCGATCAAGCCCTCGAAGCGCGAAAAGCCTTTGCGGCATTGCCCAAATCCACCATCTCGCTGAATCCTCCCAACCCACCACTCTCCTCCAACACCTGCATCCTCAACATACCATCGCAACTCTGACCCATCAAACCACAACCCGAGATTTTCTCGTACAACATACGCATCTGCATCGGCATCAATCCCTCGCCATAATGCTCAATGATATCCTGCTTCTCGACTGTGCGATGCAGACTACTCCAATCACCAGACTCCATGCCAAAGGTAATGCATTGGTCTGCCTTGTCGTCGGACCACCAAGGAGGTAGCATTCCAGCCTTACTCTCAGTGAGACGGAGGAATTTCTGGAAAGCTGGTTTGCTGTGTTTCTCGCCGGCTTGAATGGTGGCTTTACCGATCTTGCCTTCGAAGGTATAGTCATCAGTGCAGCGGAGACGAAAAGTGTCGATCAGGAGTTTGAAGACGTCTTTCTCGGCGCGGTTGTGAAGCCAAGTGCCAGCGTTGAGTTTGTGGAATGGTTTGTCGATGGGAGTTGAGAGGTTTTTGGTTGCAGAAGCATGGGTTTGAGTTGAAGATGAAGATGAAGGATTGGGTGTACCAGTGCTGCAGGACTTTTTGTGATGCTTCCAGTGGAGTTTTTGGCAGGAGCGGCTGCAGTACCACTCGTTGAGGCATTTGGCACAACGCTTGAGGTTTGTGGTTGCTGGGCAGTTGGCACATTTCGGGGGAGAAGTTGACGAGACCATGATGACTTGGAGTTGTTTGAATCTGGTGTTCTTTGGGGAGAGATGCCTGCTCTATAAATGGTGGGTGAGCAAACGGCAAATGTGTTTGCGTCTGCGTTTGGCTTCAGGTTTCCTGTGTTTGCGCTTGCATCTGCGTTTGCATCGACCTTCCGGAAGCCCGCATCTCATGGAATCGACTACAGCATAAGCAGATGAGGTCTTTGAACTTGTTGCTACGGTCGAGGCCTCAGTTCTGTAGCGATCTTGGAGCTTATTTGGCAATCCGAGTATGATATCCTCCTTCGGCTCCAAATTCAGCTCGATTTGATGAATAAGCCTACAAGTAAAGAAGCGTATTAAAATGATCATAGTTTCATGACCCAATGTTCCCAAGAAGAATCAGTCACCTGCTGTTTTTGGCCTCTGCGAGGGAAAAGTCTTAGTAGTCTCGATTCATGGATGATGCCAAATGTGCAAATACAGCGTTAGAAAGAGGACGGTCTCAACTCTGAGCTCAACTGATGGATCTACATGTCAACCTCAGATGTCAGCCTCGTTCAAAAGATACTGTCTTCAATTGCCAGCCTCACAAGCACCCATACTATCTCCAGTCGCCGATCCTGTAGAACCAAAGTCTCTTGACCTTCTTCTCCAAAACTCATCCCAATATGAGTGTGAGGCTCAAACGGATGTGTGTGTCTCTCAGGATACCACCTGCACGCTGTTCTCTTTCTTGCTCTGCCTTGTTAATCATCCAACACTATCAGATTGTGGATCTATATGTCTACTTGGCATCAGCCTCATTCGAAAGATACTGTCTTCAGTCTCCAACCATATAAAAACAAAGTCTTTCGCCTTCTCCTCCGAAACTCAACCCAGTATGAGTACGAAGCACAGATGGATGTCTGTGCCTCTCAGCCCACCACCCACACACTGCTCTCTTTCTCTCTCTTGCTTTCCAGTCACCTGATGGTAGTCGGAGAGGTCTGTACGGCATGTTCCGAACCTTTCTACTCGTCTCTCAATACTCACTGTCCAGTTCAACGTTGCGCTTTAACTCGTGTGATTGTTGGTTATTGTACAGTCAAGCTCTCTACAAGCACCTGAACAAGTGCAAAGACGAAGATGAAGAATTGCTGGCAGCAGCTCAGGATCGACCAAGTCATCGTTCCTCAGGGGCACAACCACGTACGTACGACTCTCGGGTCTTTATCGACTGGAGTGTTGTAGGTTTCTCGTGGAGACGGCGGCGTGGCGAGGTGCTGTATGTCGTATAGCAGAAGTATTGTAGTGTATAGCGAGGATGGCAGGAGCGATGGCGACAATCTTGAAACCCCTTCGAAGCCCCTGAGTAAGGTGTAAGTGTGAGGGGCTGTTTCGTTGATGTGAACCCCAAGTCTCACCCGTGAAGAAGCAGCAATGCTGTGCCATCTTTGCCACGCAGCTACGGGATCCACTGCTATCCTTGTTGATGTCAAGAGCACACGTTCAGCAAATCAGGGGGCAAGGGGGCAAATCAAGTTGTTCAATTAACTTCTTTCTACTTCTTCTCTGATGTGTTCCGCTCTCGTCTGATCCTGTCTGACGTTGCTCTATTACACGACCGGGATTTGATTCTCCTCTGGTTCGTTTCTTCCAATCTGCCTGAATCCCCCTCTGACTTTGCTTTCCTTTTGCCCGATTTCTGCTCCCTGTCCTCCATGTTGTTTCTGCAACTGCTCATGACTGGTGATCTTCTTCCACTTCTTGTGAAATGACTGTTTTAGAGCTAGCGTGAGCCTTGAGTCTCATCATAGCTACTGCCAAAAATGCGGCGGTGAAGCTGGATGTGGAAAGGGCACATCTCGGGATTCTCAATGCGAACACAGGTTTGGTGAGTCTGGTTCCAACCGGGCGGCGCATTCTTCCAAGGCCCGTGGGCATGAAATGCGGCCGTGATCGCCTGCACTGTAGCAGCTAGTCAGTAAGGATCAGATGAGCAAGCAGTCGAGAAAACTTACAGGCCGAACGGCATGTTGCAGGTGCCTCGTGGCACCAGCGGGAATATTCCCAATGGCAGTTTGGGTGTCCGTCTGGGCAGGGGGTTCCGGGTTTGTGAGCATCCTTGGGAACGGGGAGTCTCATCTGCCTTTCGGCGATTGAGGGATCATATCGAACCATTTCGGTCGAAGGGGCGGAGTAGGGTACCAGCATCTGGTTGTGAGCATCACTAAAGGCGTGAGATGGGGACTGGTGGTAGTTGGGGTGGCGAGTGTTGGTAGAATATCCATGGTATGTGTTGGGTTCGGCACTGCTGAGAGGCATGTACCCATAGCCACTGACACTTTGCATGTTGCTGGAGAAGTGGTTGGTCCTAGGAGTAGGATAGGAGTAGATGTTATTCGAGTGGTCGTGATTGTCGGCACCATGCATGGAGGCGCGGTGGGCTTGATGGTTGTCGCCGAATGGAGCGTTGGTGCTGTTGGAGGCATAGCTGTAGTAAGTCGTACCATTGATGCTGTCATAATTGTTGTCGCTCTGCATGGCGGTGATTTGGCCGTTGGTACCATCGGGGTCGACATAATGGTCAGTCTGCGGTTGGACGACAGGGCGGAATTCAGCCACTTGAGGGTTGAGATGTTGGGTGTTTTCTGCTGCCATAGGGCTAGGAGCTTGAGCGACGATCGAGAGCCTGAGCGAGGAGGTCAGCGCACAAGATCTGAACAAGGGGCAAGGTGATGACTTACTGTTGGACAGGTCTAATTCCTATGCCATCGTGGTTGCCGTCCGGGTCGGTGCAGGCTGGGCAAGGATAGGAGGCAGCTTCATAGGCAATAGGTCGATTGGCCTCGTTGCGGATCTCTTCTAGACCTACGCGAAGGCCGGAAGGATCTAGGTGCTCTGTGTGCTGGCACGTTGGCCATGTGTGACACACAATGCGCATGTTTGTGGTATCTTCTGTCTTGGTTGAAAGATCTTGGTGACTGGAGGGAATACTCAAGATGTCGCGTCTGGGAGGAAGGGAAGGAAGGAGAGAGAGAAGTGGAAGGCGCAAGGAATTTATAGAAGCCGTACGTGAAAGCGCGCCGCATTCACGACCACGACGGCACTAGTGAGCGGAATTTTCAAACTTCACTTCTCATTCGTCGATTCCATCGTGTTCGACAAGCTGTACCTACGGACAATACTGTCGAATGCTCAATGGTGTGCTATTGTTTACCTGCTATTTACATACAGATCCAAGAGAAGAAGGGGTTACCTCAGGGGTCGATGGGACATCAGTCAACTCTTGACAAGTATGCATGCTGTATCAGCATCTATACGACCCAGATAGCATCGAGAGAGTAGAGCTGAGCAGTCCTTACAAGTGCGCAGACTGTGCTCTGAACGTTCACTCACTTCTGTTGCTACTCCCGGACAGCAAGATGGACTTCAAAAGAAGTCTAAGCTTGTGCTCACATCTTGATCTCCGTCTCGCCGGTCCCGATGTGGACGCATGTTACTGTAGATCGCAAATGTTCACTGTGCGCATCGAGCCCCTGAGAATGTCTACCGTCGAGTTGTTCCCGAACGAAACTGAACCCTGTCGACCAGTCGATTGTAGATTACGCTTGTAGCGATGGTGGGATGCTAATGGAAGCCCTCCTTATACCAGGCAGACCGTCGAAGAGACCGAGGGTTTGAGTCTGAGCGAGGGACTCGGACGTCGATGACGAGCACTGTAGCCTTTCTGAACGACTGCAACATGCTCACCGCGACATGCACACGGCGAATGAGACTCGAGGCGCTGGCAGATCGCAGCACGCATGTATACGAGGCACTTGCCATACAGTGAGAACCGATACCTACTCGTCTTCGCGAGCCTGAGTTCGTACTCCACCTTGCTACGATTCAAATTGCAGCATGCCATACTATTCGAGACAGACCTGGAGCCTATTGAGCCCAACTTGACCATCTAGAACCCGAAGTTCGCTCGCACAAGAACGGCTTCAGCTTCTCCGAACAAAGGGGGACCATCACTGCCTTAAATTGTCTTTGTATGGCGTAGAGCATCTAAACGGGTTCAATCAGCAACAAAGAACCGATTCTGACCATGTTGGGTGGATTCTCGGCGCAACTTTTTGTTGGTGATTCGGTCGATCGACCTGCAATACTCGATCTAACTTCGTCAAGACCAGGATTATGGACACCTCTCGATCTTCCAATGAATTCCTAATGGCCGGCGCAAGGCTGTGGGAAAGTTCTTTCCGTGGCAAGCAGAATCGTTAGAAGGGTGCAGCTGGCTTCAACGACTTGCGGCCCACTACATGCCTCTCAGGATTGATTGCGAAGGAGAAGCCTCCGCCTGAGATCGGCACCAAACGCCATTCCCAGGTCTTCATACAGAAGGTTACGGCTGGCAGGAAAGAGGAGTGCATCTAGCAAAGAGAAAGCGTCTGCTGCAACTACTGTATATCGCGACGATAAGTACGAGGAGTCGAAGTCAACATATCACAATCACGCTTCCCGCCCTTGCTTCCGATGGGAGATTGGGAGTTGGTTCAGCAGGAATGAAGGTCAGCCCATGGCCTCGTAGTTTCGTGAGTCTCAGAGCTTTGATCTCTACTCTACGATCTGAGTCTCTTTCGCAGACTCCTGACGGGAGATGCTCGGAGCCAGAAAGTGCGGGTGGGACAGAGGAAGAGACGCTGTGCTGAAGATATGGATGAGAAAGTCAAACTGGACATAGCGGAAACGTTTGATCGTCAAGGGGTTTTGAGTGCAACTCGGATGAGGATACCTTGATGACGAAAGTCTTGCATTACATGTTCTGGAGCCTGGCAGGTCCCGAGTAATTTGGTCCAGTGTGCTAACTGACGACGTCCTGGCAGGAAACGAGACTGGCAGTTCCGCAGAGCAAAGATGCGTTGGGTGATGGCTTGAATTGGAGATCCAGTAACTACAGTTGCATTGATAATCTATGATGTAGCGTCTATGTCAAAGGAGGGCAGACCGACCAAGCTGCAGCAAAGGTCGTCTCTATTTTATCAACATGTGATCCTGGCGTAGCGTTACAGGTCCCGGACAAGAGCGTTGCAGCGCTTGTATATAGCTTCCCCAATGCCAAAGGGAGCACTCCCGGCTGCTAGTACAAGGGTTCGGGTGCTGTTGGCTGAATACTTTGCGTGGAACAACATTGGCTCAGACGCCATCGTCGATAGCCCTTCTTGACCGAGACCAGATTGTGATCGTACGGAAGGTACGTTCGCGTACCCAACCTGTAGTAGAGGCACTCGTTGAATCTCAACGCGCACTTTGCCTACCTGCGAATTGGACAGAAGGGTGCAGTTCGAACATCCTGCAGATATGGTACGCGACAAAAAGGTTCGGCGATCAGACTTTTTCTGTCTTAACAGTACCCTTCACAGCAATGCCACCTTCTGGAGTCTCGGCCCAGACCTCATACTTCTGATCATCGGACATTCTTCCACAGATCTTCAGGGGATCATAGGCGTAGAGCGGCGCAAGATTTCTGTACTCGACCGACTTGATCTGCTCGCGGCCTCCCTGTTTGGCCAGCTGTTGTTGTAGAATAGTCAACATGAGCGTGAAGGAAAGAGGTCCGTGAACGAGTAGGTGTCTGTGGCCTTCCACATTCTGACAATACTGTGTGTCCAGATGGATGGAGTGGGCGTTAAAGGTCAATGCGCTGTATCGGAACAGTAATTGTGCATCTGGACGGAGTGTATGGTGGAAATCAGGTTGATGCTGAGGCTTCAGCATCTTGCCAGGCTTTTTGGCTGCAGCAACAGCTTGTCTCGCTTCCTCAGGAGTCCTCTCGCGCATGAAGACGATGTTGCGGCGTTCGATGATGTTGGCAGGTCCAAACTCGACATCAGATGGCATCCACAACCTCTGCCTGATCTTGTCCTCCAGATCGAGTATTTTGTCTTGTTGACCATTGGCATCTGCCATAGCCGTTTCTTCTTCTTTGTTCAAGGGAGCGATGCGACGCTCAATGCCGACAAAGACTTTCTCATCGCCGGGCTTGCCCTTGACAGAAACATCTCTGATCCCCTCGAGGCATACTGCTCGGCTATTGTCCATGAGCAAAGGCTTGTTGGAGTCGAACATAACGCTGCCACCGGCCCACATGCGACGGACGAAAGGGTCACCAGGCGAATGGTCTGGGTTGGTGCCATCAGGAAGCAGATCTGAGGGAGGCTTTGTTGGTTCGAAGTATAGCAGATGGTGAGGAATTGGCATGGGTAGTGGCTTATTCGGTGCGGGAGGTGTGAGCGGAGCCCTGCAAGTTCTTGTTAGCAAAGCCAGAGATACATCGTCCAGCAGCATTCACTTGCCGTGCGTTTGGAAGGAAGTCGGCCAGCGACACATTGAGTCTGAACGAGTTCTGAGACGTCAAATCATCGAAGACTGGCCGAATCTTCCTCGTCGTCATCTCGGCCTCGAGGTGTGAGTATGAGGACTGCCATCTTCGTTGTCTGCCAGCAAGTCTCGACAAGTCCAGTCGTACCGTCCGTATGCAAGCCATGTCTGTTACGATCTTGGATCTAACAACTACTTGTCAATTAAACAGCTCCGGTGACTTGGTTGTTATATCTTGTCGTCGGCATGTCAAATGCAAGGCCGAGTCGGCATCGAGGAACATTTCCCCGCCTTCCCCCGCCCTCTTTCTTTTGGCCGTGTCTTGCACCGCGTCATCTTCTTCTCTTGTTGACACGCACGTCGAGTATCATCTGGTCCCAAGAGAATCGACTCGAGAATTTAACCTTGCGTTTGCGACAATCGCAGTATATTCCACGAAAGCTAGGTAAACTCGATGTAGGTCGACCGACTCCTGGGCAATGGACCTTCTGTTCTCGCTCGGAAGGGAAGGTCTCAGACTCTCAACGACCATCACTGCTTGCTATACTCTAGCGACACCTCAACCATACTATGATAGGATGCAACATCACCAACCACCCAAGATAAAGGTGTGCTCCACTTCCAGGTGGGCTATGCACTCGTCGCTTACTCGATACCATCATGTCATGATGTGGATACGATCCCAAGAACAGCAAATGAATGCCAAGCTAGATAAAAACACTAACTCTTGCTGACCACCTTGGCGGTCTTGTATCGTTCATCAAGGTATTTCCAGTGAAAACCTATCACTTTGAACTTGCGGTTCAATTCTCGTTGCGGCAGGACCAATCATGAAATCAGAAACGTCTGTTCGGTATACAGAAATCGAGCACTCCCTCGGCTTCTGGCAAGCAGCCAGATTATACTATCCAGCAGCATTATGGGTCCTCTATGTCAACCTTGCAACTGTACTAAAAGGTATGGATGGAGGTATCACTGGAAGTCTGATTGGTCTTGATCCGTTCAAGAAGACATATGGACATCCCTACAATAATACCTATGTCGTTCCTGCTGCCTGGGTTAGTGCTTTCGGGTATGCGAATAAAATTGGGGGCGTGCTTGGAGCTCTGTTCTCTGGTGTCATTTACGAGAGATGGGGTCCTCGGAAGATGATCGCAGCGTGCTCTCTAGGATCGATTGGTATCATCTTTATCCAATTCTTCAGTACCACGCCTGCACAACTGTTCATTGGCCAGATGCTCAATGGTGCGATCATCAGCTTCTTCCCAATCTGTGCTTCAGCATACACTGGCGAAGTCTGTCCATTGGCTTTGCGAGGCGTTATGGCTTCCTTGACCAATCTCGCGTTCAGTGAGTACAGCTAACCTAGCAAAATCAAAGTCTTGCGCTGACATCTCACAGTCTGCGGTAAACTCATCTCATCAGGGATAATGAAGGGAACAAACACCATCGAGACTTCTTGGGCCTACAGAATCCCAATCGCCACTCAATGGGCTCTTCCCCTGTTTATGCTATCCTTGGTATACTTCTGTCCAGATCCACCCTACTGGCTCTGCCGAAAAGGACGACACGAAGAAGCTGCACAATCACTCAAACGCTTCGCCACCAGTCAAGTAGACACAACCCTAACTCTAGCCAACGTCCTGGAAACCCTACGCTTAGAAGAGTCATCCAAGCAAGATCGACCAAACTACCTGGATTGTTTCCGCAGCACAGATCTCAGACGTCTGATTATCTGCGTAATGGCATACGACATGCAAGCTTTCACAGGCAACATGCTATTCATCAGCTACGCAGTCTACTTTTTCGAAATGGCTGGTTTGGACTCTGCAAATGCGTTTTCTATGAATTTGGGTCTGACTGCTCTGGGTTTTGTCGGTACTTGTGCTGCTTGGCCTCTGCTGTCTTATGTTGGACGCCGCCCTGCATATTTATTCGGCACCATTGGACTTGCCACCATCATGTTTTTGATCGGAGTCATTGATTTCGCACCTCGATCGACGTCAGCACCTACATGGGCACAATGTTCATTGATGCTTTTGGCGAATTTGATCTACGACACCACTATTGGGCCTTTCTGCTATGTCATGCTTGCCGAAGTACCCTCGGCAAGACTTCGCGGTCTGACTATCGCTTTAGCTACAGTATCTGTCCAAGTTGTGTCCATTGTGTTCGCCGTCGCGATACCATACGCCATGAACAAGGATGAAGGCGATTGGCGAGGCAAAGTCGGCTTTATATTCTCGGGTCTTGGGTTTTTGTGTACACTTTACTGCTTCTTCTTCATGCCTGAGACTCGAAAAAGGACATTTGAAGAACTTGACATTTTGTTCGAGCGAAAGGTATCGAGTAGAGAGTTCCAGGCATACAAGTTTGATGTCGAGACTGAGAGTACAGAGACGGTCTTTGCAGAAAAGCCATACGTATAGAGCAGTCGTCGACGTACTGGACGGGTTCGAAGAAATAGCATGCCAATATATAGATCCAACCCTTGAAGGCAGACGACCAGTCTCGCAACTCTGCAATGTTCACAAATAAGTCGATCCTCCATCTACTGTGTTTGATGGCTTGCTCGCAATAGATGCGCGAGTTCGGAGGGGGGAAATGAGATAGACTGTGCCCTGTTGGAAGATCTTGGACGTAGAAATAGTGGCCATGAAATAGTATTGATGCTTTTTCTCGTTCTGTTTTACTCTGCTTCTCCTTTCTTTTTCATCATACTAGCCAGGACCTCTCAAGGAACAACAAAAATAGAACAAGGAAATGCGCCGTAAGAATATCAATTTTGTCCGAATACCATTCATCATTTTCGCCGAGTCAGTTGGAACGTACGTCAATGTTGACCTCAACTTTGACGAGTGTTTCCTAAGTCCTTTGCCTTCAAGTTGGACGAGAGGGGGATTGTCGTCGCTGCTCAGTTGTTTTGCAACTGTGCCCTCAGTGGGCTCGGCGCAGCGGGCTTTCTCGTCAGGCTCTCGCGAACCTTGAAGATGGACTTTTGTGCGACGAATGACCGAGGAGTGGATGACTGTGAAAATGTTAGCAAATCTTGTCTTATCAAGGTACATGAGTTGATACACACCTGTACCTCTTGTTGTACGCTTGCTGGCGAGTTACCAGGATAAAGCTCGTATTGGCTCGAGACAACTCCAACGTCTTTGTTTTCCGCCAGACTCGGGGCAGCGCTGTCAAAGCGCTGCACGCGAGGAGCCGTCAGTCTAGAGACTGGAGCGACGTCCTCGCCCTTTGCGAGGGCTTCAAATTGTCAATCATCGTAGAACTCATCATCAGACTCATCAGCTTCTGCAAGTTGCTCAAAGTTGAGCTTGTAGCGCATCATGGCACCGATACCACCGAAGCCCTTGACGAACTGGTTACCCTCGGAGGAACGGTCGGTGACGAACTCAAGGTTGGCACCAAAGTCACGGTATTTCTCGGCCAGCCACTCGAGGAGAGACATCTGCTCGATGATTTCCATCTCTTGGCCGGTCTCCTTATCCATGAACTGGCTGCGGTCGGCCTCCTGCTGCTTGTTGGTGTGGAGGATGATTTCGCCACCAGTGGAAGACTTGAGAGTCCAGCGGGTCACTTCCAGGTTCTCGAAGACGATCAATGTCTCGGCGGCACCAGCGTCCAGAGCTTTGAGAGTATCCTCAACACCGTAGCAGACCTTGCCAGAGTCCAAGGAAATCTCGTCGAAGTAGGAGTTGATGAGCTTCTTCTCCTGGATGAACTTGACGTTACCGAGAGTCTCGGAGGAGAGTTCGATGGCCTGGTTGAAACCGTTCTCACCACCGTAAGAAACATCGACAACCTTGACGACCTTGGCGGACAGGCGACCGTCGAAAAGATCGGACTGGTTCAGGTCGTTCTTGAAATCGGCGGAACCAGCAAGAATCAGACCAGCAACGTTGACCTTGTTGTCGGTGATGAAGTTTTGAACAGCGTGTTCGGCGACCTTGCGGACGTAGTTGTGACGCTTCTCCTCACGCAGACGGGCGAAACGCAGGGCAGACTGACCACCACGACCGTGCTTCTTGGGAAGATCGACCGAGAACTTTTGGCGAATTTCACGGGTGTTTCCAGAAAGAGTACCG